>JAHKKF010517470.1:0-10936 GCA_019740295.1 Labeo calbasu | reverse complement strand
AAAAAATAGAGAGGCTTATTATCTCACCATTTGTTTATTCACTACCCTTGTACAGGATTTCCAGGTAAAACCTCTTAACACCCTTCATTAAATTGCATGAAACCCAGAACAGATGTTAATAGCTTTCATACCAGTGAGCAATGTCACACCTTGTGCAAAAAAACTTTAACAACACTATGCAATGTGGGAAAAAAGGTGGCATAAGGCACCCTCATATTAGGTTTGTTTACTCTAAAACATGTATATGCATTAGCTGGACCAGCCTGAAAAAGCTCAGAAGCAAAATTTAGGAAACTACTGGTATCAAATGTTACTATTGATTTGAAACGTCATTCAGACGCAACATTAACAAACAGTTTCAGATAATTCAGACTTCCCTCATTCAAACTGATAAGAGCTGTACTTGCATAAGTTCTGTCCATCTGGCTGGTTGTACAAGCTTTGGAAACACTTGTTAACTTACTGAGGTATTTTTTTAGTTGCTTAAACACTCTTTCTAAAGTGTATTTACAAAACTCTTGACACGTTAATTTTAATACAGAATAATACAAGATGTTTTGGTCATGAATGACTCCATTTTAATCGAAGAAAAAAGACACTCGCCACCCACAGGCGTAATGACGTAACTGCACTGAATGAAGCCGTAAACAGATCTTTTCGGTGAACACATAAACACCCCCAAGTCACTAAAATGATTTAAAATCAGCAACCCAATCGCCATTCTTTTAAAAAGACGAGAAAACGTTTATTTCAGTTCTGTCCACGGCTTCGCGCACGTGGTGACCTCTCCGGTCCCTCCTCTGTACCGCACTGCGCATGCGCGCCAAGCACGGGTTATTAGCACCATCCAGAACTTCAGGCACTTCATTTACCATAATATAAAAACTAAATGTACGTGAACATTATAAACTACCACGTACATTAAAACACTTGTACATCCGTTTGCGAAATCCCATCCCGTCCTTAAACTCCGGAGGAGAACAAGACCGACGAAGCACATGATTTGGCCGCTAGCAAACTGGCTAATTCATCTGAGCATACGGCTTCCCCAATACAACTAATCCTTCATGCTTTCAGTGTTTTTCCACTATATTTAGCAGTGCGGTTTTTGAAAAACGCACACAGTGAATGCCATAACCATTACGTTTGAACACAAGAGTGTTACACAAACTTGTTTAGATCTGTTTCGCAAAGAAGCCTGCAAATGAAGGCAGAGCGAGAGAACGCATTATTCTCACCTGATGCCGCCATGTTGGAGAGTGTTCTGGTGAAAGAGTCCCGGATGAAAGCGTCAGGGATTTGTCACGGGGGCATGCAGGCATCACACCCTCACTCAGAAGCACATGAAAACATGTTTGTAGAAGTTGCACTTTGTGAGGATGTGAAAGTTGGTAGTAATCATTTCTGGAAACAGAAAACAACCAAACGGTTAAACAGAAAACGTAGAGATAATGGCGTAAATATTTCATACAGGCTTATTTAACTTACTTTTCTGTTTATCTTAGTAATGTTATTATAATCCTGCTGTGAAAACAATAAAAACCACCACGGAAGTTCTTATGGTTTCCACTACAAATACTATTACAAACCATCAACTTTTAACCATTAAAACCATTTAAAAAAATGAGTTTCTTGGGACATATTCCATTAGGATTTACTAGTTTTAACAAGCCACCGATAGAAGCTGACCAATTACCAGTAGAAACCCACAGGGTCCATTACAGTTTCCATTAAAACCAATACAAGGCCCATTATAACCAGTAAAACGATTACAGATTTTGGGATGGTGTTTATTGGGCACCAATAATATAATAATAATATTATTTTTTCGGCAGGGAACAGCTTTTTATTTGACTAGAAATTACTTTATTTATGGTTTATGCATTTTTTGCGTAATATAAGATATTCAAGCGAGAGGTAGGTTGACAAATTTAGTTATTTTGTTGGTTTCTTGTACTGTGTGTTGGAAATGGGCCTTTGTTGGCTCCCTTGAGGTCATTACCAGAAAACTGTTTCTCTTTGCATGTCTCTGTATCTCTACCCCAGATCCAGTTTTTTTTTTTACACAGCGGATACATCTTTGAAAGGCTAGGATGACCTCCTCATAACTGGTGAGGGAAAATATTGGTTAGTTTTCTCTGTGTGGAAGCTCAGTGTGGTTCTCTCAGATGGTACTGCAACTTACACGTATCTTACAACTTACAACTTACACGTTTACTTCTACGTATCAGTTCTACACATACAGTCTGATAATATTATTTTATTATCTACTCTTTTAGATAAGTTTTGAGCAATCACCACTTTATATTTGTACATCCTTGTTGTAGTGATACAAAGGCATGTGGTTTGTACCATGACACTACAAACATCTTTCATCCACTGCCATTGGTGTGATTTATAACAGAAAAGACATTACAAGCCAGATGATGCAAAGTATTTATTTAGTTATTTCAACAATATAGATTACAAACAAGACCCGAATTATATTATCAAGTAATGCTGATATGATATATTCAGCTTGTATGGCTTTGTATATTCCATAAAATTAATGTAGGTACAATTTTGACACATCAATACAATAAATAAATCATTAGTCTGAAGAGGGAGACTTTCATTACACATATATTTTAAAATAATTAATTTAAAACAAATTCATTCTATACTGATTTAAAAAAAATATCTTGTTTTATAACCTGTACTTGATGCATGAAATTGTCGCACAGAATGCATAAACAAACTGAAACCATATAGTGCAAGTGTGCCATTCAGAAGGTCGTGCCAACCAAGAGTTATCCACTAAATCCCTGAGGAGACACAAAATAAACAAAGCTGAAGATTCTACACTAAAATTTTAAGAATTTGAATCATGTTCAGTTTGTGTTTCAGAATTATGAACACTTATTTGTGTGTGTATGTGGACTTACTGCATATCCTAATATCCGCACAGCAGTTTATGAAGCAGCGAGGATTGCAGTTGCAGCGGTTGCGGAAGTCAAATTTCTCACCACATCGGCCGACACAAGAGGTTGAGGCTGGAACAAAAAGACGTTATCAAGCATTATCCAGAGAAGCAAGCAATGCAAATGAGATCTGTTGCCTTTGACTTTAATGTATGGATAAAACAAGTCAGTAGTAAGCAAAACTATTTAGGTAACAACATTCTTCAAAACATGTTTTCTTACAGAAAAAGTAAATGCTTTCAGGTTTGGAATGACATGAAGGAGTAAGTGAAGACAGAATTGTCATTTTTGGGTGGACTATCCCTTTCAGGATATATGTGTAAGTGTGCAGAGTATGAAAAAGAGTTACCGTAATTGGGTACAGCAGTAGTTGCTGGTTTTAAGGTAGTAGAAGTATTTGGGATGGTAGTAGTTGGTGGTTTAGTAGTAGTAATAGAGTTAGTAGTAGTAGTAGTAGTAGTAGTAGTAGTAGTAGTTGGGGAGGTAGTAGAAGCAGGTGAGACTGTAGAACCGGATTGGCATGTGGTTGTAGGGTTGTAGGTGACAAAACCCGGCAGGTTGCTGCCAACATTGCTGGTGATCCAACTCTGATACTGTGACACACGGGCATAAACACCAGGTGCGCTGGGATCGGCACAGCCATAACCCCAGCTGGTGATACCAGACTGAACCCACACTGAACACTGCTTGCTCACCATTGGACCACCAGAATCACCCTACAGAAGAACAGAGAGGAGAAGTTTGTGTTTTTTGGGACATTTCAGATATGTCTGGATATGCATGCTTAAAGGAACACATCACTTTTTTTGAAAATAGGCTCATTGTCCAACTCCCCTAGAGGTGAACAGTTGAGTTTTACTGTTTTCGAATCCATGATCTCCGGGTCTGGCGGTAGCACTTTTAGCATAGCTTAGCATAGATCATTGAATCACATTAGACCAATAGCATCTCGCTCAAAAATAACCACATATAATGACGATATTTTTCCTATTTAAAACTATTTAAGACTCTTCTGTAGTTACATCGTGTACTAAGACTATTAATAATCAAGGAACTGCCATACCATAGGTGCAGCAGGCGCAATGATATTACGCAGCGCCTGAAAGTGACAGCACTTAGTTTGTGCAGTTGCAGCCGACAGAGTTGACAGCTGCATAATATCATTGTGCCTCCTGCACCCATGGTACGGCAGCAAAGTTCCTTGATCATTACGCTGAAATGAGAGTACAGTTCCTAGCCTTGTTGACCTAGAAAATTTGCAACTTTTCAGTTTCCGTCCGTCTTTGTACATGATGTAACTACAGAAGAGTCAAGTTTTATATAGGAAAAATATCTAAACTCTTTGGTAATTTTTGAGCGAGATGCTAACGGTCTAATCGGATTCAATGATCTATGCTAAGCTATGCTAAAAGTGCCACCGCCAGACCCGGAGATTGGCTGAATGGATTTGAAAATGGTAAAACTCAACTGTTTCCAAGTGGGGAGTTGGAAAATGAGCCTATTTACAAAAAAGTAGAGAGTTCCTTTAATCTGGTTGGTTGTTGTACCTGGCAGGTGTCTTTGCCTCCCTCCATTAAACCAGCACAGATCATGTTGGTGGTAATAGATCCAGAACCCAGAAGAGTATTGCACTGATCATTAGCCACAACTGGAACCATAGTTTCCTGCAGGATCCCGGGAGCAGGCAAACTCACTAAACACCAAAACACACATGTAATTATTAATTATTAATTATGTGATACATATGAAGAAGGAGACAAACTCTTACTGTTCAGCTGAGAAAGTGAACCTGTAGTGGAAGAGACAGAGCAGCACACATTAAATAGGAAAGATTTCATGGACATCCAGCTATGTGTGACATCCTCTAACTATATCCCAAGCAAGTAAAAGTCCTTACCTTGAACACATAAGAGCAGGGCTAAACCGACACACGTTAGCTTCCACATCTTTGCAAACTGTCTCTTCTCTTGTAAAATGAAAGGAGATGGTGAATTTGGTTCTCCTTGCTCTCTCAACCCCTTTATATATTCACTTCCCCAGCCTCTGTTCGCTATTTTTTTTCTAATCACTTCAATGTTGCGCTAATCCATTTTTAATATCATATTCTTCTCCTCGCCCTGTTTTCATAATGCGGACCTGTTAGACATGCATTCTGGCACTAAATTTACTTCTTAACATCTTAAATGCAAGTTTTTGTTCCAGACATTTTATTAATCTCTAAAAGTTGCTGTGAAGTTCACGTTATATAATAATTTGTTATAACAGTTTATGCGGTTTGAATTTATGCTGTTTGTATACTGTACAACAAGGTAAAGATGATATAATTATAATAAATGATGTCACTTTTATAAATATATTTTCAAAAAAACACTCATTTAACATTATATTTTACATGGCATATTACTGAAATCTGCTAGATAGATAGATGCATACATACATAGAGAAAGACAGAAATTCAAATGAATGTTGTGTTGAAAAAAAGATGAGTTGATATTTGTTGTTCTTTTTGCTTGCTTTCTGAGATTATTAAACACCTAAAAAATTATAGTCATTAATTTGAATTTCATAATTTATTTTAAAAAATGAAATTGAAATTGCTGGAGCACAACAGTTGCAACTGATTCACCTTTTTATTCCCATGCCCTCTGTAACACTTTACAATGACATTGTAAAATTTCTGATTGCACATGCTGCATTTAGATCATAATTAGCGTCTCAGATTAGCAAATACTGTCATTTTTGTATTTGTGTGTTTCGAAAACACCTTTTTTGTACCTGTTTGTCACAAATCCAGATAAACTGAGATTAGCTTAATTGCTGTGTGGTGACGTGTGTCTCCTCTAAATAATCAGTTCTCATTCTCTCACATATTGTTCTGCATTTATCAGGTATTTTGGATCATTTAATTATATATATATCAGGGTCGAAAATTAAGAAGGCTTGTTGCAAAAATTCCACTAAAGTGGAAAAAAAGCCCCATAAATTCAAAACAAAGGGGCAAAAAATGCCTCTGCATAGTTAAACAACGTATTACGGCTGATCAAAAAAAATGTGAAAACACCAATTCGCGGAATTACATCTCTCCACTCCATCAGATTCCTTTATGTGCTGTTTTGTGCAGCGTTGAGCCTTATAACCAATCGAACGCATTTCTGTTGAATTTAGGAATGCTTTGGCCAATCAGAGGCGATTAGATTAGTCCGCGCTGAAAACGTAGGAGCTGTTGATGAGCGCTCAAGGGCGCGGATTCCCTCAAAAAAACAAAAAAACAAAACAAAAACAAAAACAGTGCAGATACGACGTAAATAAAAGATTAATTTCGTAGCTTCAGTGATTATAACCGTTACTTATTCGTTTTTGCACAACTTGTGCTAGACTAATCTAAGGTTATGGACCAACATGTTTGTCTATGAAGCCAGAATGTGACGTGCCCAAAAAATGCTTTATAATGTTTTCTGTATCGCTATTAATAATCATAATTACAAAACAAAGAGCAATAATGTACAATAATGACTTTCATCATAATATTGCAGCCCTATGAGCTCGTGTTTTTACATGTATAACCTAATTTAGATGCAAAATTATTTTAAATTATATTGTTATTCTATTCTATTGTTAGTCAATTGTCATTGACAACAGTTTAAAATATTGATTAAATGAAATTGGGTAAATTTAGTGTTTGACATTAAAGACAACATATGGTTTTTATAATAATAAGGTGATTATAAAAATTGCCCTCACAAAACACAAATGTAAAAACATGCCTCTGGAAATCAAATTTTGCACCTTAATGGAAAAGTTGACCATGATTGCTGGCCATGATAGGAGGGAATCAATGTAAGGCAAACGGAATATTTGATCACTTACACTGGATTCTGAATGTAACTTTTATTATTTTTGCAACAACACATGGCTATATGTATCTACTTCTAGTATAATTTTTGTTATTTATTCTTTATTTACTTTAAATCTTAAAAAAACACTGTTCTTAAAGATATAGTTCACCCCAAAACTGAAAATTATACTTTGTCTCTTTTTTTTCCCTATGCAGTGAATGGCGACTGCTGTGTCATTCCTAACCTCTGCTTTTCTGTTCCACTGTTAAAAGTCAAACAGGTTTGGAACAAAATGAGGGTGAGTATAACAAACACCCTGCTCAAATTAGAGCGAGATTAACAAAACTTTTAATCTCTGAAAACAAAACTTGCATTTAAGATCCTTATTTAGTTAATTTAGTTCTGGAATGCATGTTTAACAGGTCTGCTTTATGAAAACAGGGCAAGGAGCAATAAAAACATAAAAATGGATTAGTGTGACATTACAGTAATTAGAGTGTCAAGCAGAGAAGTGAATATAAAAAGGTTTTGTGAGCAAAGAGAGTCAAATCCACCATCTCCATCCTATATGCAAGAGAAGAGACGGATTGTGAAGATGTGGAGGCTAACGTGTGTCAGTTTGGCCCTGCTTTTATGTGCTCAAGGTAAGGACTTTTGATGCTTAAGCTAGAAACGTACAAGTTTCTGCCATCCACGTTCACTGGATGTCCATCTGTCCTCTGTAATGTGTACTACTCTGTCTCTTCCACTGCAGGTTCACTTTCTCAGCTGAACGGTAAGAGCTTGTTTCATTTTTAAGATGTTTGCTTTTTTGAACAGAATTGCACATGTGAACAATCTCTCTATTTCTCTCATAGTTTGTGGACAGGCCCCTCTAAACACTCGTATTGTGGGTGGTGTGGATGCATTTGAGGGTTCATGGCCGTGGCAGGTCAGTCTGCACAGCTCCAACTCTGGAGGTCATTTCTGCGGAGGCTCCCTGATCAGCAGTGAATGGGTTCTGACAGCAGCTCACTGTTTACCTGGGTAAGAATCAATCAGTATTCGACTATTCATCCAAACCCCAGGCTCTGAAGCTTTTACACTATTGATCGATTTTTCACTTTCACTTGTTTTCAGTGTCACTGCATCCAGTCTCCTTGTATACCTCGGAAAGAGGACACAGCAGGGAGTCGATACCTATGAAATCAGTAGAAATGTCATCTCCATCATCGTTCACCCCTCCTACAACAGTCAAACCAGCGACAATGACATCGCTCTGCTCCGTCTCTCCTCCGCAGTCACTTTTAATGACTATATTAAACCCGTGTGTCTGGCGGCCCAAGACAGCGTCTTCCCTCCTGGCACCAGCAGCTGGATCACAGGCTGGGGAGATATTCAGTCTGGAGGTACAAACACATGCAAACCCATTACCTCACGTATGCATTCACTCCTAACTTTACTAATTAATAATTACATGTGTGTTTTGGTGTTTTAGTGAGTTTGCCTGCTCCTGGGATCCTGCAGGAGACTATGGTTCCAGTGGTGGGTAATGATCAGTGTAATGCTTTTCTGGGTTCTGGATCTGTTACCAGCAACATGATCTGTGCTGGTTTAACGGTCGGAGGCAAAGACACCTGCCAGGTACAACAACCAACCAGATTAAGCATGCAAAGGCATATCTAATGTATGTTTCATAGATAAACTCCTCTTCTGTGTCTTTCTGTAGGGGGACTCTGGAGGTCCAATGGTGAGCAAGCAGTGCTTGGTGTGGGTTCAGTCTGGTGTCACCAGCTGGGGTTACGGCTGTGCCGAACCCAGCACTCCTGGTGTTTACACCCGCGTGTCACAGTATCAGAGTTGGATCACCAACACCGTCGGCCAGAACCTTCCTGGATTCGTCATTTTCAACCCTTCAAACACATGCCCATCTGTTTCTACAGCCTCACCTGTTACTGCAACCTCAGCTACTTCTACCGCATCGCCTGTTTCTACTACCTCAACTACTTCGACTACCTCACGGGTTTCTGCTACTTCAAGATCACCTACTACTTCTTTTAGACCTCCTCCCAATCAGAGTAACTCCCCTACATACCTGTACACATTTTTGTCTTCTTAATACCACTCACTTCTCTGCATAATGCTTGTTTGAATTATTTTTTTGTTGTTGTTGTAGCCTCAATCTCTTGTCGCAGAAGATGTGGTGAGAGATTTGACATCCGTAACCGCTGCAACTGCAATCCTCGCTGCCGCATAAACTGCTGTAGAGATTATGAAAGGCAATGCAGTAAGTCCAAAAACACTACTAAACAGTAAATTACTTAAGCAGTACCTTAAAAGACCAGAAGTCCTTCAGCTCTGTTTGTTTTTGTGTCTTTGCAGAGAATCCCAGGCGGTAATTTCTGGTTGGCGGAAGCTTCTGCACGGCTCATCTTCTCTCGCTGTCTTTCTATATATATGTTTCAGTATGTTATATGTTTTAGACATTCTGTAAGCTATTAGTACAGCTAATAGAACAAATAGCCCCAAATTACTAATATTTAAATAAACATTTTTGTATGTCAAAAAATTAAACGATTTAAATTAAAATAATGATATATTTGGATTACATAATATCTGGCATTACTAGCATTAGGTGATGATATCATTTGAGTCTTGTTTGAAATCTGTACCTGTATAAATGATTAAATAAATACTTTGCATGATATGGCTTGTGAAGTCTCTTGCTGTAATAAACTGCACCAACAGAGGGAGTTGTTGTACATTTAAAAGGTATCACGATTGTCACGTATACAAAGAATCAAGCAATTAAACAATCTTAAAACTCATCAGTTACTGATAACTCATTAGACTGCTTTGATGAAACTGGCTGACATGTTTAAAACATTAATGAGCCTAGATGTCATCTTTCTAACAAAACAGAGCCTCTTTTTTACCACACACAAAAGGTTTTGTGAAAAAAGGTTGTTTTTCAAAGTATGAAAAATTCAGTCAAGCAATGAACAGCATAGAAGATCATATTCTTTTTTTTAAGTAGAACAAAAAAAAAAAAAAATCCTGGGCCCAGGGCCCATAGTCACAAGACATCTTAAGGCAAAAAGTAGCTCATAGTAGTAACTTCCTGATTTAGGAGTAAATCTTAAAAATAATAAGCGTCGATCCTAAAATTAGGATTCCTACATTTTTACTGTAAGAGTATTTCACAAAGCGTTTTAGCACTAAAACTAGCCCCTAAATCTGTGAAATATTAAGAGTAGTGAAGAGGACTCCTAAGTCACTAAGACCAAATCACATACTACCCTCTCTGCTGAAAAAAAAACCATCACAAAAATTCTAATGGTTTCCACTACAAATACCATTAAAAACATTACAACCAACTTTTAACTATTAAAACCATTTGAAAAATGGTTTCCTGTAGTGTGTTTTGGAACATGTTCCATTAGGATTTAGTGGTTTTAACAAGCCCACAACAGAGGGTGACCAATTAACATTAGAGACCAACAGGCACCATTACAGGTACTATTAAAACCAGTACAATTCCCATTATAACCAGTAAAAACATTAAAAATTCTGTGATGGTTTCTATTGGTTTGTTTGTTTGTTTGTTTCAGCTAAAATGGCTGTTGCCGGCAATCTGCATCGGAACATAACATTTTAGAAACACTTTGCATTTATTTACACACTGCATTTTATTTTTTTTAAAAAACCTTTATGTGGCAACATAGTATTGCTCTCTACAATATTTCTATGAATAAATCTCTGACAGAGACCCCTATCAGCCAATCACTGTGTGCATAGTTAGTAAGCATGCTGACATCATCATCAATAACAATGAGGTCAACCCCGCCCTTACTCTTAGCTTTAAGATTTCTCTCTATTCCTTAGTAAAAGTTTGCCTCAGCAGCTTTGTGAATAGGTTTTAAGTGAAAAAGCTAAAAACTTCTACTGCTATTCAGGAGAACTCTTAGTGGTAAGATAAAATGTTTTGTGAATACGGGCCCTGGTGCATTAATAAATACATCAAAAAAGTGGGGAACATTAATAAAGGTACAATTTTTTCTGTGGAATGATTGAGCTTTTTTGTTTAGCGAACACTTTGGAGGCTATAAAACACATTTTCCATATCTGTGAGGATGTGTAAGTGACATCTGTAAGCAAGGG
>JAHKKF010517469.1:0-10084 GCA_019740295.1 Labeo calbasu | reverse complement strand
TATTTTTACCATGGTATTGAGGTACCATTATGTGTGGTTTTAACTGTTTATCATGATTTAAAATGTATGCTTGCTACTATGGGAGACCAATGCTTAATAATAACAATAATAATAATAAACTGGCTCAGAATAAATTTAACTATATAAAACTGAGATTGCTACAATTTTTACAGATGTTACTGATTGATCATAAACAAAATTTTACCTCTGCACCCTCAAGCTACTATCAAATGTGCATTTCTAAGAGACAAAAAGTATTATTATTATTATTATCATTATCATTATCATTATCAGACAACCCAAACCTGTTTCTTGATATGAAACAATATAACTCATTAGGAACATGCAGAAATTAATTTTCTATTTAGATAAGGAAAATTAATGGTCTGGTTTCTACAACTTTTACTTTGGAGCAAAAATCTGACTTTAAACTTGAAAGAAATAAAGATTTGACATTTATCGTGATAATTATCAATATCGACTGATATGAAAAACAATTATTGTGATAACTTTTTTCGCCCATGTAGCCCAGCTACTAGTTCGTTTACATAATCACACAAAGACATAACATATATACAATTATATTATTAAAGCATTCGATAATAATGTGAAACATTATTGTTATACATGTCTAAAGCAAATAAAGTGAATAAAGTAGTCTTCATCAGCTTACCTTTTTACATAAAGAGAAACCATAAAAACTAAAAAGGAACTGGAGCGCTGAGTTTTTGAGTTTATTCATCATAGGATCATATATATGCTGGTATTTTGGCTCATTTTGAGTTGAAGTGACTGTCAGGCATCTTAAAGTGAGTTTTGATTGAGTAACTTGTAGATCTGTGCTGCTCGAGCTGTGTGTTTTGATAATCAAGTAATGTTGATTATTCTGCTGATTAATCGAGTAATCATTATAATTTTTGTTTTTTTAGTAGTGATAAGAATAGCCTTTAAAATGACTTAGAAAACTTTATACTTTAAAAATGTCTAAAATACATAATGTATTACAAACAATAGAGCTAATGATTCATTTGCAAACTGGACTTCACTACAGACCGTTTTCTGAGGCTCTGGATTACAGGTAATAATGTTGCATATAATGTTCAGTTTCTTGCACAAACGGATCGTTTTGCTTCATAAGACCTCAATATATCACTAGGAGGTGTCCATGATATGCTTTTTTGACTCTTAAAAACATGCAGCCACTGACTTGCATTTTATAAATCACCATGGATCAGGCTTCAGCTAAAGATGTTTCTTACTGTTTCACTTTAGGAAAAAAAATTACCTTTATCTTGGATGACCTAAGGGTATGTAAATTAACAGCAAATTTCCATTTTTGGGTGCACTATCCCTTTAAGAGGGTGTTGTTGTACTGGCTGTCTCTCCATGTGTATGACCTCTGTATAAAGAGCGAAATCCTCAGCGGCGTGGACTGATCTGAGAAGAATGAGGTAAGAGATCAACAAACAGTTCCAGATGAGAGGAAACTGTGCACGTTATTTAAATACGTGTTATGTGACCAAATCTGAGGCGACAGAGGTCCAGCATGGCTGAGCTGGATGTACAGTCCTCCAGCAGCAGTTCAAAGCTGGGAGGCTGTTGTGCTTAGTCATCTCTGGATTTTCCTCTCTGTGCTGCCAGGCCTGGCCACTGCTCAGTCTAGACGCTAATTGCCATTGGTCATGTGCAGCTGTGGGCTGTCAAGCTTTTCAATCATCTTAATATGTCTACAGGGTACCACGGTCCCCGATCTCATCTGATAATCCACACTTGCGGCAAAGATTAAAAGAGAAAATCAGACTCCGGTTGTACTCACCTAGTACTGTATAGAGAACATAAAAAGGGAGTTTTAGCAATCCATTTTGTCTAAGTCTGTGCCCAGTGAACCATAATATGTGAACGTTACATAACTGCAACTTAATCTGTTGACCAAACTTTCATTGTGGCAATGTAATGAAAAGTGAAACTCCTTTATTTGCTCCCACATCATCACAGTTACTGACAACGTTGAAAGAAATTACTAATTGCAACGTTGCGGATCAATAGTTGTGTGCTGGTAATCAGCTGGCAATCTTTTTTTTTTTTCTCCATTTATTATTCCAAAGGCAGACATAAAGTAGTTTAACCTAATTTATGTCCCCATTTGCCCACACTAATTTAAAGCAACTGTTTTTGAAACAAGTTTCAAAGTCATTCTGATGGTACACTGACTTATAATAAGGTGAATGGCTTCTGTTTTCCCCCCACATTACCCTACAAATGTCTGTTCTGGCAGTATATATACGTTTAGTGAGCGGGTACACATTGCTTTTTGGCACTCCACTGTAATTACGACATTGAGGAGACTTCAAAGTCAAACAAAAATACATACAGTTGTCTTATATTCTATAATAAGCAATATCATACAAGAAAGAGAGCAAAAGCATAACCTTTCTCTTTATGTTGGTTATGAATGTGATATCTCTGTAAAGGGGTCATCGAATGCCCATTTTCTATAAGTTGATATGATTCTTTAGGGTCTTAATGAAATTCTCAGTGGTTTTGTTTTTACCTTGCCAAAAACAGCTCTGCAAAGACCATCCTGTTCTGGTCGAGGCTGCTTTAAATGTAATGAGCTCTGCTCGCCCCGCCCCTCTCTTTTCTCTGTGGAGCGACAAGCCTGTTTACTGTAGCCGCATTTAGCCGCGTTTAGGTGCTAAACTTGCTAACTAGCTCGTTATTAGGAAAGGTGATTGCAGAAATTCATTAAAAAAACCCTTATACTCACTTCTGCTGTAAGTGAAGCTGGATCACAAATGATTCGCGCGAACATAGACGCATTTATGTAGACCAGGAGGCACATTCCCTTCACAAACAACCTTAATCCACTGCATCTTCAGTGGCTCAGATGTCGGGAGTAAATGACGACCACTATGTTCATTATTACATCCAGCAACACAACACCTCAGTTGCTCAACTCTTGTCTAACTTACATCCCTGCTCCGGCATCAAAACATGGAGTTTGGACTGTTCTGAGACAACTAATCTGAGGTAAACACTCATGTCAATCAACTATCGTGGGAGCGGCCTCTGTCGGTGTGACGCCACACCAACAAGCATCTGAGAATGGCGCGATTTAAAAAAGGGAATATTATTTTTACAGATTAATTAAAAACCACTGCATGGATTTTTATCATTATAGATTTGTACATACACTGCCAACACACATTAATGTTCAAACAACATGTAAAAGTGAACTTAGCATCCGATGACCCCTTTAAAGGGGTGCATATAAAGTTTGCATATAAATGTGGACACAACCAACCTACAATGATAAAAACCACAATGAAAAAATCCCCAAAAAACATAAACTCTCATTTATTATGCCGTTTTGATTTTCTGAACAGTATGATGTCATACTGCTCAGGCTCTGCCAATGGCTGTTGACAGACTGTCCTGTATTAGCATATTCCCACCCTCAGCCAGCTGTACGCTGTCCACCATTTTCTCCGCGCTCAAGCAGCTGTAGCGACAATGTCTCGTAAGCAATGCAGGTGTTTTATAGTTTGATGTTTCATTTTCTCCCGACATCAGAGCCACTGAGAACATAGTGGATTAGTTTTGTTTTTGATGGTAACGTACCACCAAATACACAAAAAACAGAAGAGAGAGGCGGAGTGCGCAGAGCTCATTATCATTTAAAGAGCCATGCACTGAAACAGGTCGTTGTGAACAGAGCTGTTTTTGACAAGGTAAAAAGGGTGTTGTTTTACATTACCATTGAGGAATTTTAACCAAAGTATGTTGCAGACATTTCATGAAGACCCTAAAGTATCATACTGTACCAACTAGTGGAAAAGTAAAGGCAAAGTAGGAAGCAAGGAATCACTCATGAATGAATCCATGTTTTTGAATGAATCGGTTGAGTAAATGATACAATGACTCACTCACAAGACAGCAACTTGTTTCATTTCTGATTGAATTAGTGGTTTTGAATGAATGGGTTGAATCAATGACTCAATGACTCATCCATAAATATAACAACTTGTCACCATATACTGATGTAATGATGTAATCTACAAAATATTTACTGTAAAATCACCAATGGGATATTGAACGAGAAACCAAAGTGATATACATCTAGGTACCATAAAATCAGAGACTTAAGATGTGTTCCAAATGACACTATACACTGTGCAACTTGGACTGTGCATGGGGACTGTGTACTTCACCATCTTGTGTATACATTTTATAAGGTTATTTTGTCATCCAACATTGGAGTCTGCCATGTTATCAAGTGCTGTCAAAGGTTGTTTCAGTTTGAAGGATCCTTGGAAGGCAGCCTTCATTTGGCATCCTTCATTCAGTGCATATTGAAGGATGGCTTAAGTGCATTCTTCACATCCTCAAAACACTCAGAATCCTTTCCACACATTCCAGGTTTTTGAAGTGCAAATTTTCTTTTAGGAATGTTCAGTGTGAACACACTAATCACACTATTTATACAAAAAATTCTGACTTTTTTCTCAGCATTGCATAATACAAACTCACAATTGTGAATTTTCTCAGAATTGTGAGATAGAAACTCACAGTTGCAAGTTATAAAGTCCAGTTCTGAGGAGAAAAAAAGCCTGATATGTTCTCAGAATTGCGAGCAATTCCGATGTAACTCCCAATTGCGTATTATAAAGTCAGAATTGCAAGACATAAACTCTAAATTCTGAGAAAAAAAAGTCAATAATTTGCAAAACATAACATTGAATTGTGACGTTATTTTTCAGAATTACGAGCTGAGAGTTTATATCACCCAATACTGACTTCATAACTTGCAATTATGAGTTTACAAGTGCAAGTGCATGAATTGGGATGCACTTTTGGGGGTGGACTCATCTGACTAGTTTATATTTTTTATCACAGAAGCGAAAAACAGTTTTATTAATGTGCTGCATTGTTAATAAACACCTTTGAAAATACAACTTAAAGCATCATATCATTAAAAATGACATTTTCGTTGAAATTTTGAAATTTAGGCACAACATAGTGTTATTCTAATATGAAAAGATATTTTTTCAGAATAATATCCAAAATATTTGGCACCAAAAATGTAACTATATATGCAGACATCAGAAGAAAAAATAAATATTAAAATGTATGACTGACCCCTTGAAAGAAATAGTAACACTTTACAATAAGGTTCCATTACTTTTGGGGATTATTACTTGTTAGATATTAAAGCATTTTTAGGTCACGATAATTGCAACATTTACTGATACATTATTAAAATCCAAAGTTTTATCTGTTAATATTAATTAACAATAACAATGAACAGTTGTATTTGTATTCATTAATGCCAACAAAGATTAATACTGTAACAAAGGTATTGCTCATTGTTGGTTAATATTTGTTAATGCATTAATTAACATTTACTGATTAAACTTCTTGTAAAGTCTAAACAAAACCAAAAAAGGAGTAATTCGTGTTAGCTAGTCTTGAGTGACAGGTGTATGGAAAACTACAGTTTTCTCAGTCTGGACATAGCGAGCCATAAAGCGTATTTGCCTGAATTGTCAGTTTCTTTGGTGCAATGTCACATACGCATCCCCTCTTGTGGACAGGATCGCATGTGCACCAATTTGGAACATGACACATTCTCATGGGGATGCTGGAAGCCTCATGCATCACAACCTTCATTCCTGTCTGTGGAAACTCAATATAGTTTGAAGGGAAAGTTTTATTACGCTGTGCTGGACTGAGCATACTTTTCATTCTGAGGCAGCTGGACTTCTCGAGGGACCTCTGTGCTTTGTGAAGACTGAATTGTGATAAATCTAGTTCTTTGTAGGCTTCTTTCACAGTTTGGTTCAGATTTCTGATGCACATTTGGATAGTCTCAGATTAAGTGATGAAACAAAAAGAGAACAAAAGATTGTTCATAATCAGCTCATCCTTTTAGAGTTCCTCATCCCGTGCCAAGGCTATTGTTTGCTAAATCAACCATGAAAGGGCTTGTTGTTCCATTTCATACTCTCCTCTCTGGCCTTGAGGCTTTATTGTGTCCTGTCATTGCCTTAAGTAGGACTGAATGCTCATATTGGCTTTCAGCCATAGTTTCTTTAATTCTCCCCTCTTGGCCTCAGCAAGTGACAGGGTCTTCACCATGCCTTTCTCTCTAAATAGCACAAAACTCCCACATTAAGATCTTTCTTGCCTGCAGTGGGCTGCGGCACATCCTCATTATGGCATATTGGAGTCATTTAGGGTCTGCAGTACCTTTTAGTACTTGGGATTGTTTTATGGCCATGGTTTAATTAAGTTAGTCAGTCTTAATGTAGGAAACAGTTCATTTCAGAGGAAAAATTCCTGCTTCTTTTGTGTCCCATTTCCAGTTTTCCCTTGAAAGCACTGTTTGTTTGATGCGATTCATGTTTGTTTGACACTGAAAATCTTACGTTTGATTTTTCTGATCTGGAAACCTAATTAGAAAGGTTTTCGAATGCTTCTTTGAATCTGTCTATGGAGTTTTGTAAAGGAAATAATATGATGTGGGAGAAAATATTATATTTCAGTGCTTCTGTAAACAAACACAATGATTTTTGGGGGAAGGCAAGACTTGAATGCAAATGTTTGGAAAGCAAACACAACATTTCTAACAACAATGCAAAATGCTAAACAATGCAAAGTTTCTCTAAGGAATGCAATTCTTTCATGAGAGAATGCAAAATTTCTCAGAACGTGACATTTTCAAAGGGGAGTGCAATAGTTTTGTGAGAGAATGCAGATGTTTTAAAAGCAAATGCAAAATGTCTCAGTGGAATGCAATACTTTTGCAAAAAATCTCATTTTCTATGGGGTATGAACTATTTTTGCAAATGTTTTTAAAGCAAACAAAATTTTTAGTAGCAATGCAAAATGCAAGAAAACACAAAGTTCCTCACAAAAACATTTGAAAAGTTTCTTGGGGGAATGCAATAGTTTTGCAATAATGCAAAGTTCCTCTCAGGAACGCAATTCTTTTAAGACAGAATGCAAAGTATCTCAGAGAACGCAATAGTTTTGCGAGAGAATGCAAAGTTTCTCAGAGGAACGCAATTCTTAAACAATAAAATGCGAAGTGTCTCAGAGAATGCAAAAGCTTTGTGAGAAAATGCAAATGTTTTAAAAGCAAATGCAAACTTTCTTAGGGGAATGCAAAACTTTTGCAAGAAAACTCAAATTTTCTCTGGGGTATGAAATATTTTTGAAAGGGGATGCAAATGTTTTTAAAGCAAACAAAAATTTTAGTAACAATGCAAAATGCGAGAGAACGCAAAGTTCCTCACGAAACATTTCTTTTGCGAGAGAATGCAAAGTTTCTTGGGGGAATGCAATAGTTTTGGGAGAATGCAATTCTTTCAAGATAGAAGGCAAAGTTTCTCGGAGAAGAATAGAGAGAACACAATGATTCACGAGGGAATGGATTTCTTTGGTGAGAGAATGCAAAATTTCTCAGAAGAGAATGCAATAGTTTTGCAAGACAATGCAAAGATTCACGAGGGAAAGGATTTCTTTAATGATATAATGCAAAGTTTTTCAGAGAATGCGATAGTTTTGTGAGAAAATGCAAATGTTCTAAAAGCAAATACAAAATTTCTCAGGGGAACACAAACTTCTGCAAGAAAACTCAAATTTTCTTGGGTATGAAATATTTTTGAAAGGTGATGCAGATGTTTTGAAAGCAAACCATTTCTAGTAACAATGCAAAATGCAATAGAATACAACGTTTCTCAGAGAACGCAATAGTTTTGCGGGAGAATGCAAAACTCCTTGCGGAAACATTATTTTGCGAGAGAATACAAATTTTCTTGGAGGACTGGAATAGTTTTGCGAGAATGCAAAATTTCATGCGGGAATGCAAACTTTTTTAGGGGAATGCAACAGTTTTGAGAAAGAAAACAAAGTTTCTCGGGGGAACACAACAGTTTTGTGAGAGAATGCAAAGTTTCATGGGGGAACGTATTGCAAAGGTTTTAAAAGCAAATGCAGAATTTCTCAGGAAAATGCAATACTTTTGTGAGAAAAGTCAAATTTTCTCTGGCGAATACAATACTTTTGCAAAAGAATGTGAATATTTTGAAAGGAAACATTTATGCAAGACTTTTGCATAAAGTACAAAGTTTCTGGGCAGAAATGCAGCACTTTAGTGAGAGAACACAAAGTTTCTTGGGGGAATGCAATACTTTTCAGAGAGAACGCAAATTCTTTGAAAGAGAACACAAAATTTCTTGGGGAACACAAAACTTCTGCAAGAGAATGCAAAGTTTCTCAGGGGAAAGTAATACATTTGTGAAAGAACATGAAAGATTGTTGTGAGCGAATGCAAAAGCATCAAAATACAATTCTTCCTCCCATCTTATATTTTTTCCTCCTTAAAAGCTCCATATCTGGAGCTACAATTATTCATATCTGATAGCATCATTACAACATTAAACAAATGTCGTCTAGCATTTTTTAAATGGTAAATTAGTACCAAATTGTTTATTATATGCTTTTTTTCCCTTAAAGATAACATTTAATTTTGTATTCCCCAAATTTCTATTTAAAAAAAAAAAAAAAAAAAAAAAAAAAAGGGCCCACTTGTCATTCTAATTTCAATACAGATGTTCACACATGCTTTACATTTTCAAGCCATTTGATTCAGCATGACATATTAAGGTCTATTAGAAAATAATTCATTTCTTAAGCATTTGGCTTAAAACCCCCAAAAAGCTCTTTTCAGAAAGCTTAATCTCTTGATCCCCAGTCACACTCTCCTTTTTGTATTTAGGAGGTATAGAAAAGGCAGGTGGTGTGTACAGATTTGCTGAGTGAAAGACGTTTATGTTGCAGGCAGACATCCACACGTTTTATTGGGAACAGATGGCAAATACATGATAAGAGCATCTTGGGTGCTGTCTTTATGGAATTTGTTACTTGTTGTTCACGATGCAGTGCAAGGCCGCTTCAGAGGAAAGTGAAACACTTTTGTAATCAGATCTCTAAAAGCCATATGTTAGCCCCTTTATTCTTTAATTTATCAAACGTTTGAACTTTCATAACAAAGGATGTAACACAGTTCTGGGAATAGTAACTTTGATACTTCTGGCAGTAGATATATTTGGCAGACTTCAAGTACATCTTGAAAGTGGCATCTATAGTGTGTGTTGAGCTTCTTTCTCTTAGACAAGAGCCTTTCTTTAGATGACATTTTTAGTGATTTTGTTTATTTATTGGCCCAGTATAGCTTTTTGTCTATAATGAAAGTCAAAATTTGTTAGTAGTATGAACCAGTGTTCTACAGGAATTAAAATATATACTGTATGAAACAATCTACAGAGATTGTACAGATAATTATTTTGATGTACTAAGTCTGAGTTCAAACAAACTGATTCAGATAAGTTGTTTAATGTCACTGTACTATTTTATTAAGTATTAAAAAACTATATGCAGTTTCCCCTTAATGTTGTCAGAACAAAAACCAGCGGATGCTCTACAGTAAATGGGTGCCGTCAGAATGAGAGTCCAAACAGCTGATAAAAGCATCACAATGATCCACAAGTAATCCACACCACTCCAGTCCATCAGCTAACATCTTGTGAAGCGAAAAGCTGCGTGTTTGTAAGAAACTAATCCATCATTAAGGTTTTTTAACTTTAAACTGTCACTTCTGGCCAAAATATGAGTCCATAATCCATAATTACGCTTCCTCCAATGAAAAAGTCCACTCACATCAAAATCCAATGACACATTTGTTTTGAACTGTTTTTTTTTTTTTTGCATGCATGCATGCATGCAAATAGTGTTTGATCTGTGTATATTTATCTCCTCATTCAAACAAGATGACCTTTTCACTAAAGAAACCAATATTATGGATAAAGGACTCATATTTTAGCCAGAAGCAACATTTTAAAATGTAAAAAAATCTTGATGTCCACTTCCAGAACAACAGTTTACAGCTAATGTACTCCCCACTTGTCATCCAAGATGCTCATGTCTTTCTTTCTTCAGTCGTAAAGCAATTGTGTTTTTGAGGAAAACATTTCAGGGTTTTTCTCCATATAATGGACTGATATGGTGCCCCGAGTTTGAA
>JAHKKF010517467.1:0-16181 GCA_019740295.1 Labeo calbasu | reverse complement strand
CCCAATCTGTAATAATCGGCATTGGCATCGGCCCTGAAAAGCACATAATGGTTGACCCCCAATCTGTAATAATCGGCATTGGCATCGGCCCAGAAATGCATATATCGGTTGACCAATAATGTGTAATATTTGGCACTGGCCCTGAAAAGCACATATCGGTCAGCCTCTAATCAGTAGTAATCGGCATTGGCGTCAGCCCAGAAAAGCACATATCGGTCGACCACTAATCTGTAATAATCAGCATTGGCGTCTGCCCTGAAAAGCACATATTGGTTGACCAATAAAGTGTAATAATTGGCACTGGCGTCAGCCCAGAAAAGCACATATTGGTCGACCCCTAATCTGTAATAATCAGCATTGGCATCTGCCCTGAAAAGCACATATTGGTTGACCAATAAAGTGTAATAATTGGCACTCGCGTCAGCCCAGAAAAGCACATATCGGTCGACCCCTAATCTGTAATAATCGGCATTGGCATCGGCCCTGAAAAGCACATATTGGTTGACCCCTAATCTGTAATAATCGGCATTGGCATCGGCCCAGAAATGCATATATCGGTTGACCAATAATGTGTAATATTTGGCATTGGCCCTGAAAAGCACATATCGGTCAACCACTAATCAGTAGTAATCGGCATTGGCGTCAGCCCAGAAAAGCACATATCGGTCGACCACTAATCTGTAATATTCGGCACTGGCGTCGACCCAGAAAAGCGCATATCGGTCAACCCCTAATCTGTAATAATCGGCATTGGCGTCGGCCCTGAAAAGCACGTATTAGTCGACCGCTAATGTGTAATAATCGGCATTGGCCCGGAGAAGCACATATCGGTCGACCCCTAATCTGTAATAATCAGTACTGGCATCGGCCCTGAAAAGCACATATCGGTCAACCAATAATGTGTAATAATCGGCATCGGCATCGGCCCTGATCGGCATCGGGGTCGATTGACCCCTAAGGAAGAGACGTCAGTCAGTCACTTCGCATGATGGAAACATCTTTTGCCTTGTATAAAATAAATGGATTTTGTTCGTTATAGTAAGTTACTGATTGTAATTTATTTAATGTAAAAATATGTCCTCTAATGTCAGTACTGTTTGTTCATGGGCAGGTTTTGGAGTCAGTCAGGGCATCTTTCAGCTACAAGTGAAACGAGAGGCTGTGGTCTAAAGTTCGTAGTTACCTCGGTAAAGAGCAGCCCTTCACAGCCTCAGATTTTGGTGAAACACTGGCACAAGAATTAGCACTATTTCAGTAAAATGCGATTACAGGGAATGGTTAAACATTAAAATTAAAATGTTACTTTTAAATTTGACATTTTTATGTCTGAAATGCTTGTTAAACAAGTTTAAATGTATGTATTATTGTAAACTATGCTGTATTCGCCTAAATAAATTCAGTTTGTTTTGTATTTTGTCCATGTGTTCTGGCTTAATAATAAATGTTCATCTTTTGATTATTGGTGTCCTTCTAGTAATTGTGTGTGTTTTTGTAAGCTCCAGTCCATTTTAAGCCAGCAATATAATAATTTTTGAACAATAATTGACTTAAATAGAACAACCCAGCATGTTTGGTAAAAACATTTAACCCAACCAGCTGGGTCAAAATAATCCAGCATGTGTTCTGTCCAATATTTACCCAGCGCTGGGTTGCCAAATAACTCAAGTGGTGCACTATTAGTCTAACACTCAGAGTCTCATTTTCATCTGCGTTAAATTCAATGGCATCTATCCTGACTAAGGTCTATTGTACTGAAGAGTGGAATCAGAATCCACAACTGAATCAAGGGTGAATGTAACCCCAAATAAATGACCAGTCAAATCAGTCATTATGTGATTGACCCCTTTGATGTCACATAATTGTAGGCCATTTACATTATGTAACAACAATGAACCTGTCTCTGCTTCACCCATTCCAACAAGCGAGACTTATTTCAATCATTACATTTCAATGTTTTTCTGTTTACAGGTGAGAATGATTTCAGATGATAAATCCAGTCTGTGTGGTCTCTCGCAGTCAACCAAAGACCGTCATGCCAGTCATTTTAATCCCCATTCACCCACTCAAGCTTCGTTCTGTCCTTCTGCCTTATTCAAGGCTTCCTTCCTTGGGTTTTCTTATTCTATTATACTTCTGTCACTCTTTTTTCTTCCTTTTCTCAAATCCCTCGATGTCCATTTAACACCTGTCCTTCCCGCTGCTCCAATTCTTCTGTATTTATTATGTTCCTGTGCTGCACACACACTATACCAGTGGTGGACTCTCTCCCTCTTTCACCCCCCACCCACTCACACACACATAGACACTGGCAGGTAGTGCCATGCCTTTTCATTTCCACAAGCAGGTGATTAGATTTACTGTAGTCCTCAGGGACTTGTCCACTGTATTGCTGACTGTAATTCAATCAAACTCAGTCGGAGCCACCTCGATTGTGAAACTGCAGTGCTTCGCAGCGCAGCCTGAGGCTGAAATCAGCAGCGTTTCACCAGAACAAGCAGAAGTGTTTGCAGTTGATGCGATTCAAATAAGGATGTTTGATACAAGCAGAAACAGATTTCTCGAGAGAAATGGATGCTCTTGTGAAACGTTAAGGAGTTATGCTTAACATAGCCATGTTTGAAGCAAATGACAGGAAAGAAGCACTAGAAGTAATCACATAAAACATTATGCATTCTGTTTTACAGTTGGCATGCTACAGATACGCAATCATGAAAAACAATCATGCATGTCAGGCTGATCGTGGAGAACAACAGACCCTGAAAAGGCATCTGCTGTAGTTTGAACCTTAAAAAAAAAAAACTAGTGCTGTCAATTTCTCCTTATGCATAATTCAATACACAAAAAATAACATGGTTAAAAAAAAAAGTGAAACAGGGAATATAAAATTAAAGGGATAGTTCACCCAAAAATGAAAATTACCCTATGATTTACTCACACTCAAGCCATCCTAGGTGTGTATGACTTTTGTTCTTTCAGACGAATGCAGTCGGACTTTTATAAAAATATAAAAAAAATGTCCTGCCTCTTCCAAGCTTTATAATGGCAGTGAATGGGGGTAGAGATTTTGAAGCCTCAAAAAGTGCATCCCTCCATCATAAAAAGTGCTCCAGGGGTTAATATAGGCCCTCTGAAACAAACTGATGCATTTGCGTGAGAAAAATATTAATATTTAAAACTTTATAAACAGCAATCTCTAGCTTCCGCTAACTTACCTGCTCATAAAACATATTTTCAGATGATCTTTCTTTCATTATTGGAAGAGTTTTAATGTTGTAGATTCACATTGATAAAACGATCATCTGTGCACTTGAAGATATCAAAATCATCCACGCAGAACACCAGAGCCGAAGCACAACTCATGTAACAAAACAGTCTTCCTCTGCAAACAACTTGTAGTTTATACTTCAAGCACTGGAAGGCCAAAAGTTACATAGTTAATTAAATGAAATGATTGTAACTTAAATTATGAATAATTACTGACTTATCTTTTAAAACAAACATTTCAGCAAGGTGAAAAGAAAACAATTTAGCTTTTAATAGTTTATAAGGTGCTTAGTGAGACTGAGACCAAAACTACAGATACAACAGTACAATTTGTGCTAAAAGTGCCAACAGCAACTTAGCTCTGTTTAGCTCATCGAGTTCCCCCTCTGCATAATATCCCTGGTGGGAGTCTCTTTCACAGATAAACATGCACTATTCCCTCTCTTACCACAAGCTCATTTCATTCAGCCAGATAAGTTTGCTTCTATTAAATGCAAACCACAATGGCATGCTTGCGGGGAAGGACATGGGTTTGCCAATAATGAATAAAACCTTTGTAGAGTGCTCAGGGGGCCTGTAATAGTGTGAGAGAGTTACAATTACAGTTAGAGTTATGTGGAATAACACATTATGCAGAACAGGGTACAATCAAAATAGCATAAAAATGTAATATGCATATGAGACACTAAGTACATTATATGCAATACCACCCCATGGTGGTGTAAACAGTAACAGACACTGAGTGACTGTCAGCTTATCAAAATTAAAGTAGCGGATTGCTTTTTCATAATGTTTTCAGTCATGAAATCAAAATTGGCCTATTTGCTTTCTGAATACACATTCCTGCTCTTATTGTGAATTGTTCATTGGTGCATATATTCTTTAGAATCTTTAATCAAAATGTAATAACTTTCTCTTTGGAATGAGGTATTCATATTCAGGTCTTCCACAGTTTTCCACTGGGTTATACTCTCAAAGCCATTGTACCTTGTTTACCCCTAAAAGTGCCTAAAGGGAAGAACTGAAACCCCTAAAAGAATAGTTCATGCAAAAATGAAAATTTGCCAAAAAGTTACTCACCCTCAGGGCATCCAAGATGCAGATTGTTTTGTCATTGAACAGATTTGAAAATTTTGACATTTAGCATTACCTCACTTGCTCACCAATGGATCCTCTGCAGTGAATGGACACCATCAGAATGAGAAATCAAACCAGAGGTTGCCTTAACTGAAAATTCTCTGTCATTGACGGAAATTTTGTATAAGTGACGGAAAAATCTGAAGGCCGTCCATCATTTTGACAGATTAGCTGTAGCTGTAATTCCCACCCCTGTCCAGTTGGTGGCGAGCGCGCTTCAGTCTGGCAGCAGAGCACTGGATACAGAATAAAAACGAAATTATCACAAATGTTTTCCTATGCGTTTAATTCCGCACAGGTGACTACACAGAAGCTACAACGATCTATCACGCCACATTAAAGAGCGCCAAAACGGTATTTATTGCTTGACAGAATTTTAAATCTGAGACTTTGTTTCATAAGTTTCAAAAGTAACACAAAGCCTAGCCTATTGCTATTGGAAGGAAGACGCACTATGTAATGTACTGTTCATTCATCAGCTGAAAACAGCATAGACCAAGAGATCGATTGTAATTTAAGAATCGATATTGGTTCATTAAAATGAGAATATATTCAAATCGAGAAATCGATTTTTTTTTTACCCAGCCCAGCGTATTTTGTTGCTTTTAAACACTGCGCTGTCGTATGTTCATGATTAAAAACGAAAATGTGAACAAAAATAAAAGCAATTAAATGTGTTATTCTAATTTAAATATGAAAATTAAAATAACGGGTAATAATAAATTATGACGGAATTTTTACCCCCCCTGACGGACAATGTTGAAGTCTATCGCAACCTTTAAATCAAACATATGGTAAAAACATCACAATAATTCACAAGTAATCCACATGACTCCAGTCCATCAATTAATGCCTTGTGAAGTGAAAAGCTGTGTGTTTGTAATAAACAAATTTATAATTAAGGCATTTTAACTTTAACTCTGGCCAAAATGTCAGTACATAATCCATAGTAACACTTCTTCCAGTGAAAAAGTCCATCCCCCGTCTCTCACATTAAAATCCAAAGACATATTTGTTTAGAAATGTTTTAGACCCATGTAAACAATGCTTGATCTATGCATATTTCTCTCCTAAATTAAGACAAGACGACTTTTGTGCTGGAGTAAGCAATATTATAGATAGAGGACTCTTATTTTAGCCAGAAGCAATGGTTTGAAGTTAAAAACATCTTATTGACTGATTTGTTTCTTACAAACACACAGCTTTTCACTTCACAAGATGTTAATTGATAGACTGGAGTCGTGAGGATTGCATGTGGATTATTGTGCTGTTTTTATCTGCTGTTGGTTGGACCTTGGCTGTTCACGGTCAAAATTAACTGATCGTATAAGAAAGATGGATCTCAAAATCATACAGTCACTGTTGGAAAAGGTTCAAATATGCAGAAGATGCTAGAAAATGGCAGTTGAACTGCTCAGGACAAACTAGGGACTCAACAACTATCACAGAACATAAAAACAGCCATGGATCATCCAGGAAACAACACACAGTGTTGTTCAAGGGTATGTAAACTGTTGAACAGGGTCATTTTTATAAATTCAGTTATTATTTTGTCTTGTGGAGTATATATAAACATCTTTTCTGTGAAATAGCTTATTCAGGACAGTACTACGTAAATATTAACATGCAATTTTCATGATCCCTCATCATCACCTCTGTATTAACTGTAATTTTGAACAAACACACATTCAGAAAGGAAGGGTTGATACTATAAAACATCAAACCCACCTACATACACACTCATACACAGACGGACAAATTCTGATTTTTGACCAATTTTGAAACTGATTTATAGACATGTCCAAACTTTGACATATAACAGTTGGATAATGTCTAAATAAATTTTGAAATGTTTATAAGTATAAAATCAAGAATTCATGCACAAAGGGAGGGTGCATAGAACATTTCAACACATCTACTAGCCATGATTGTCATGATTTTGACCTGACAAAAAGTCATTTTATTTTTCTGTTTACACCAGATGGCAGCAGTCTGGCCCAAATACAAGATAAAACCTAATATTTGCTTCAGCTCATAGCGATCATTTTAACCATAGCGAAATTCAATTTCTATTTGCTTATACAAACTATGGTGAGAAATTTGCACATAATGACCTAGAATTCCAAAAGAACTATGTCATTTTATTCTTACTGCTCCAGAGAAATTGTATAATATAATTTCATTAAAAGAAAATAAGTTACTGCTGCACATCAAAAATGACTGCAGACTGCCAAGGTGTGTCTCTTTCTGAAAAGAACAGTTTTTTCCACCACTGAGGTCCAAAACAACATGGCTCCCACTTCATTGTACAAAGATGTGAGGCTCCTGCCCCAAACACAAGCTGTTTTACCCATAAAAATGTACATAATGTTTCATAATTTCACTGAAAGTGCAATAATCCTGCGCTTTATATTTTTACCGTTTCACTCAGAAATACACAACATTACAGTCACTTCACATTCACTATAAAGGTAAAAGTTTCTTTCTTACATCAGAATATTCACTTAGGGAACAGATTTCAACAAATAAATTGCAAGATATTAGGTCAATTTACAAATATTTGATCAACTGGACGCTACATTTAAAGGAATAGTTCACACAAAAATGAAAATTCTGTCATTAATTACGTATGTTGTTCCAAACCTGTAAGACCTTAGTTCATCTTCGGAACACAAATTAAGATATTTTTGATCAAATCTGAGAGCTTTATGACCCTGTATAGACAGCAACGCAACTGACAGGTATTAAGGAGGTAAAATAGTCCATGTGACATCAGTGGTTCAACCTTAATGTTATTAAGCTACGAGAATACTTTTTGTGCAAAGAAAACAAAAATAATGACTTTATTCAACAATTTCCTCTCTTCCATGTCAGTCTTCGACATGCGTTCACAAGAGTACCATGAGGTTGAATCACATGGACTATTTTAACAATGTCCTTACTACTTTTCTGGGCCTTAAACGTGTCAGTTGCGTTGTTGTCAGAAAGCTCATGGATTTCATCAAAAACATCTTAATTTTTGTTCTGAAGATGAACAAAGGTTTTACGAGTTTGGAACAACATGAAGGCGAGTAATTAATGACAGAATTTTCTTTTTTTGGTGTTTTGTACCAGCTGCCCATGAGTGTTCTTCTTGCTTGTTTTGGGAGATGACGTAAACAGTGCCAGTAAGAGTGTTTTCTGAGTGGTTAGTGGTTCACAATTGTTTGTCAAAATCACACACATTCTCAAACAGCACCTAAAGCGGAGCTGTCACAACACCTTTTCAGTGTCTTGAGATCAGTAGACCAAGGAATCTGAAGCAGCTAGCCATTTCCGTCGTTACATCATCAGCACTGCTACGTGAGCCTCGTTTTGTCTCTGTAAGCGCTTTTCTTTTCAGCCTGAAAGCATTCAGTTTCTCTTGCTGACATTCAGGGCCAAGGTGCTGATTGTGTGTCTGTGGCTTGTCTAATCTTCAAACTGCGTGTGCTTTTATTATCATTACTGATTGCCGTGATGTTTTCATTGAAGATGATGTGGGTGTGCTGTTTAGGCAGTCTGAATGAGAATCTGTCTGACGGTGAATCTGGTTTACAGCATAATAGGCACTTTTGAGCAGGTTTGAGGTTTTTTGACTAACATGGATACGGTTTAAACATCAATCCAAAATGTGGCAGTACACGCTGATATGCAAAGTCAAGTTCTGCATCTAATGGCACCTGCTGCAATAGATTTCCTTATAATTGCACTGCTGTCGATGACTCCTTTCGTGGGAAGAAAAGGGTTTTAAATGCCGTCATCTAATTACTACCTGCATCTGAAGTTCAATCTCCAGTCTTTATCCAGCAGTAAAGCTACTTTTAACACAACCCAAGAAAACGACAGGTTGCCTTTTAATGACCTCTTCATTTAAAAATCACATATTGTTGACTGGTGCACTGATATGTTTTTTCTTCTTTAGATTTAGATTTTTTCCGTTTTCTTGCTAAACCTCATATTAAAAAAAAGATCAACAGTGCCTCTTAGTGGACATTCAGAATATTTCAGCAGGCCACTGGTTAACCTATATTTTATGAACACGCTGTGAAATCTATACCTGAAACTTGAGTTTACCATCAATCATTTTAAATGATATTTTGTACACAATGACAGAGAAACTATTGCCTTTCTAGTATGTAATGATAATACTTCAGAATACCTATCAATTTTCTTGACATCACAGTAGGAGTCTTCACTTCTTCACTGACTAACAATCAACTACTGTTAGAAATGTATCTGAATTACAAAGAGAGAGGGAGAAAGAGAGAGAGGGAGAGATTTTAATTGGTCCTCTGTCTTGCTTCAGTGTGTGATTCTCAATCTTCATCATTAGAGAATGTCTTACACTAGAGTTCATTTTTGAGCATCTAGATGTGTTTTCCCATTTATCAAAAACATTTTAGCACACTTCAAAGTACTGCAATTTTTTGAAAAGCAGTAGAGATTGCCAAGCGCTTCACAAACTTGTTTATCACTCATAATGTCTATTAATCACAGTGAGAGCCTCTCTAGTGTTGTGATTCATGATTGCTGATATAATTTAGAGTAAATTTGGAAGGATGTGCTTGACAGGTGTTATTGCAGTGCATGGTTGATATATTGTATCACAAACACATTGTATTACTATTTTCCAGACCAGGGATTTTCAAAGTGGGCTCCAGGAATCCCTACGAAGCCACAAGGTGGTGCTAGTGAGTCTGTTAAAAATGTACAAATATTTAAAGGATCAGCTCACCCAAAAATTTAAATTCAGTCTTTAATTACTCACCTTCATGTCGTTCCAAACCCATAAGACCTTTGTTTATCTTCAGAAAACAAATTAGAATATGTTCAATGAAATCCGAGAGCACTCTGATAGACAGCAACACAACCGAAATGTTCCCAAGTCCAGAAATGTAGCAAGGACATCGGTAAAATAAAAAACAGACCGTAATATTAAAGAAGAAAGAAGTGAAACAAACAAACAAAAAAATGACTTTATTCAACAACTCTTCTCCTCATCCTGCCTGCTTAGGCATAGCTTCTCGTAGCTTCGTAAAATTACGGTTGAACCCCTGATGTCACATGTACTATTTTACCGATGTCCTTACTACGTTTCTGGACCTGGAAACATTTCAGCTGTGTTGCTGTCTATCAGAGAGCTCTCGGATTTCATCAAAAATATCTTAATTTGTGTTCCAAAGATGAGTGAAGGTTCTTTTATGGTTTTGGAACGACATGAGGGTTAGTAATTAATGACAGAATTTTCATTTTTTTGGTGAACTAACTATTAAAATATGCATATCGTTCTGTGAAAAATATACTGGGTCTAATTTTTCATTAATGCTTTTTTTTTTTGCAATATGTTAAGAATCATTTGTGTTGTTTCTTTCTAAGGAGTTTTTCCCCGTCGGAGGGTATTAAAGAGGCAGTCTAAAAACCCATGATTCAGACAACTGTATTGATAATGAAGAAAGAAAATCTTAATTTCAAAGACGAGCTGTGCTGCTTCCTGAGAATTAGTCAGTATGCTAATGACAGAAGTAGGAATTACAGCACTAAACAGGAAATGCAAACCATCTGTCATGAACAGCTGACTGAAGGTTTTGAACACACAGTACAATGATACGTTGAAGACCAACACTGAGAGAAAAAAAAAACATGCAATGATCTAAACAGTATGGCCTATAAACTACTTCACTGTTTGATACCTGATTTGGTTGTTTGTAATACTACTCAAGATGACTAAATGACTGAATATTCCGCCTATTTTGTTTCATTGACGATATATTATCTGCAAGTAATACATTGAAGATTTGAAGTATACTACAAGTGCACATTCAATAAAACTAAGTGCACTTTTTCACAAGAGGCACCTGAGAATTAACAATAAAATAGATTGATAATAAAATATCTATTTTCTTTATGCTCATATAATATATATATATGTATATGAGGAGTTCAGATGCAAAAGCCTCTAAATCCATCTGACATATTTCTTTAAAATGAGCATTTCTTTCTGGGTACTTTGTATAGGTTTCTATGTAAGTACTGGTACTTCTGATTGGGCTGAGACGCAACTGACACATTCAAGGCCCAGAAAAGTAGTAAGGATATCGATAAAATAGTCCATGTGACATCAGTGATTCGACCTTCATTTCATAAAGCTACGAGAATACTTTTTGTGTGCAATGAAAAAAGATCAACTTTTCAACAGTTTCTCCTCTTCTGTGTCAGTCATGGGCCTTGAACGTGTCAGTTGAGTTGCTGTCTATGCAGGGTCAGAAAGGCCTTGGATTTCATCAGAAATATCTTAATTTGTGTTCTGAAGATGAACGAAGGTCTTACGGGTTTGGAACGACATGAAAGTGAGTAATTAAAGGCACAATATGTATGTTTTTGCCGCTAGAGGGCGCATATTCGAAACAAACAAAAAACAAAGGCGTAGTTTGATGACGCAGATTGAGTGTGGAATTATGGAAGTTGTTGTTTTCATCCTCACAGCCGATGCAAGAAATCAGGCAGAAATCATGTTCACTGATGAGCTAATGTATTAAAGACTTCTTAAGGTCACTGTATGAAGCAGGGTGGGGCTAAAAGTCGTCGGAGTGAAACAAGGCCGCTGTAACGATTGCTAAAGAGAGACGAGTGCGATACATGGCTCAAAAGCAGCAGAGATTTTATTATGCCACAGTCGACTGTTCTGCTCCTTCTGGTCATGAGTATGTAGGAAAAAGCAACTGTTTTAGCATACTAGATACATTTGAGTGTGTTGAAGTGTTGTTGTAATGCTACTAGTGCGTATGTTTTCTACAAAATAAAACTGGAAAAATCGAGGGTGTATGACGTCGTTGGTAGGCGAAGCAATGGCAAGATCTGTTACACTAGTTAAAATTGCTTATTTCTCTGAATTTAAACATTGTTGTACTTACATTATTTGGGATAATGTAAGTACACAAGTCAGCAAAATTTATAACACTGTTCTAGTAGTAGAAATTTGAATAAAAAAAATCGTACATATTGTGCTTTTAGTGACAGAATTTTCATTTTGGGGTGAACTATTTTTTTAAGACGTTTAGATGAATTAAGATCCCTGATAGCACAGGTACATCTCGGAGACGTCTATTTGACATCTGTATTTAGATCTGCAAGATGTATTTTTTAGATTGTTTGCTCATCTGCAATACGTCTATAGGACGTGTCCTGTCAGATGTCAAATAGACATCTATTAGATGTCTTTAAGATGTTTATGATTTAGAATTAATGTAAAACTGACATCTTACAGATGTTTGTACACAGCAGATGCTTTCCAGATTAAGTGATCTTTAACAGACATTTTGCAGTTGTACTTGTGCTATCTGGGATACATTTTAAATCATATGAATGTTGCTGCAGCTGTTAACCACGTGCTGTTGACACATAGGGGGCAGCATTTCACCATAATTCTTCACTTCTTAGCTCATGGGCTATACCAGTGTTCCTCAAATCTTGCCCTGGAGGGCAAATGCCCTGCAGAGTTTAGCTCCAACTCTGATCAAACAAACCTGAGCCAGCTCATCAATGTCTTCAAGATCCCTAGAAAATCACAGGTAAGTGAGTCTGATCAGGGTTTGAGCTAAACTCTGCAGGGCAGTGGCCCTCCAGGACTGTATGTAAGTAACCCTCGGCTATACTGTTATAATATACTAATATCAATTTATTTGAAGTCCGATAGCTCTTAACCATGACTCAACTTTTGATTATCTAGATACTTGACAGAAAACAGAGGAAAAGGCAGACCTGAAATATTGGAGGCCTGTAGTTTTAAGCCAAACACAACGTGAATATAGAGTACAGTAATCAGAAACTCACCCTTGTGCTTGCAGGGACGGCTTCCTGAGATGACTTTCTGCCCGCTGTCTGATCCCTTCACAGGGGAACTCAATACCACATATGTCCTGAGGGGAGAGAAAGAGAGAGGGAATCAATATAGATCCAGATCACGTCCTAATGCTTGCCACTAGCCAAAAATACAGTCACAAAGTTCATTGGGGAATCTTTCCCCATCCTGATGGTTTATCTGCATCTGTAGAGACAAGCACACGCAGTGTCAGCTCACACACATAGCCAGCTGACACAATGAGAGAAAGAGACACTCCATCTTGGCAAGACAACAGTGACATTCTTATGAAATAATCAGCAACTGAGAGGAGGCCAACTTCTTTTATTACCTCCAGTGTTTGGAACTGGGGTATACAAGTTGTTTTGATATCGTATTCTAAAGACACTTTTTACATTTTTCATAATCAAACTCAAGTCACCATATATGGGCATTCAGTTGTGCTTTCAGGTTTTTTGAGCCAATCGCAAGAGTTGTTTATGTCATGTGACTAATCACATTAGAGCCACAGGTGCTGATTGGCTGACAGCACCACAAATACGCCAAAAACTTGCTCCTTCTATCAGGTCACATTTTCTGTCTGTGTCTTACATCCATGATCACAGTTGATACTCTCAGCTAGCAGTGTATTAACCTCAGCAGAGGGACATGAAGTGAATTTGGCAGTGGTAAAGGTCTTTGAATCTGTGGCAGCGAGTGTCACACTGGCTGTAGATCAGCAGTTATTTGACCTGGTGTGGCCTTCAGCTCAGTGTGCGTCCCCTGGGGTTGCTCAGCAGGAGGATGTGGCCAGGAGCATGGATGTGTTTTTAGAGTATTGAGTAGAGGTGAGCAGGGGTCATTTCCCTCTCTCCCCCAACACTGTGAACTGCATTAAGGAGAGAACAGATGGGAATGAGGTGAGCCAGTGCGTGTCACTGCCAAACAGCTAATAAAGGGCCCTGTGAATAACAGAGAGAGAGACAGAAAAAGAAGGGAGGAAGTCACATGTACTTCTTGAAGGTGAACATATGCCTTAGTTAGGTCATCTTGTCTAACGGTTTAAAATGATGAGTTTCGAGGTATAACCTTGTACATGCGTGCAAATACAAATAAGGACACACAATGATGTGAGACTGCAGGTAATGTTGGGCCTGCAGTACTGGGACACTCACTGAAAGCTGCTCACTGATCTGTTACATTATCATAACATCATATAGACATTAAAATCTCTGTGTAAAAATGTCCTGTTACCCTTAATAATTCATTACATTTATATAGCGCTTTTCTTGGTACTCAAAGCCCTTTACTTTGTGAGAGAGGATCTCCTCAACCACCACCAATGTGCAGCATTCACCTGGATGATGTGACGGCAGCCATATTGCGCTAGAATGCCCATCACACATCAACTTGTTGGGGGAGAAGAGACAGAGTAAAGAATCTGGTCAGGATGTCGGGGTAACACCCCTACTCTTTTTTCAAAGGACATTCTGGGATTTTAATGATCACAGAGAGTCAGGACCTTGGTTTAATGTCCCATATGAAGGACGGGGCATTAGGACCCATTCAGACCACAGGATGAGCACCCCCTGCTGGCCTCACTAGCACCTCTACCAAGAGCAACCTGGCTTTCCTAGAAAATCTCCCTTCCAGGTACTGACCAAGCTCACACTGCTTAGCTTCAGAGGGCAACCAGTTTTGGGCTACAGGGTGATATTGTCTGCCTGTCATTTTAAACAGAAAAACACTGTAAAATCTGTTAATTGGTAAACTGTGTCATCTTACAATATACAGTGAAAAACTGCATTGCAGTTGCAATTTTACTGTAAAATACTGTATTTTTTTGTTTTTACAAGTTAAAAATATGAATTACTGTATAATTAAGGTAATCTCAATTTTCTACATTACACATCAGATTATATTTTATATAAATTCTTCTCATATTTGTTATCAGTAATGAACATTAGTGCTGTGTAACATTTTCTTTTGTAAGTTAATGCTTACTGCATTAACAAGGAATTTTCTTCTTAAAAAAATGTATCGGAATCAGCAGTTGAAATTTTTTTTGAACTACATGTTGCTTAGGTAGCAATTTTATTGTAACATCCTAAAATATAAAATCATACACAATTTAAACAATTTTACAGGTGAAATAATACAAATAATAATACAAAAAACTTTCTGACACAGCCCTTGCAAAATGTTGTCACCATATTTTTTTTTACAGTAAAATTAACAGGAAACACAGGAAATTTACACAGTGTTAAAGGGGTCACCGGATGTCCATTTTCCGCAAACTGATATGATTCTTTAGGGTCTTAATGAGAAGCCTATAACATACGTTGGTTAAAATTTCTCAGTGGTAGTGTAAAAAACCTTTTTTACCTTATCAAAATCAGTCCTGTTCAGAGCAAGCCATTCTAGTGCATGTTCCTTTAAATGCTAATGAGCTCTGCTTACCCCGCCCCTTTCTTCTGTGGGGTGAGCTGGTCTGTTTACTTTATCCGCATTTAGCCGTGTTTAGCAGTGAAACTAGCACATTATTTTGAAAGGTGATTTGCAAAGCTGCATAAAAACCCTTATTCTCACTTCTGCTGAAGGTGAAGCGTGAACATAAAGCATTTATGTAGATCACCGGGTGCATTTCCTTCTAAAACAAAAGTAACGTTAATCCTCTTCGTTTTCAGCGGCTCTGATGACTGCTATGATTATTATTGCATCCAACAACAGAACACCTGTATCGCTCAATTCGGAGACATTCTTGTCTTCCCCTGCACCGAAGTTGAAACAATGGTGGTTGGAGTCAAACTGTTCACAGCTCAAACAGGGGCGCGTTTCCCAAAAGCATCGTTAGCTAACTATGGTGGTTAGGTCCATTGAACTCTATTGGTAACGACGGAAATTGCGACCATAGTTGGTTTTGGGAAACGCACCCCAGGACAGGTCTAAGGTAAGACGGTCATGTCAATCAACTATCGTGGGAGTGGCCAGTATGGCTTGATTTGAAAAGGGGGATATTTCTTATAAGATTACAGAAATACCACTGGGTGGATTTCTATCATAATAGGGTGGTTGTGTACAAACACTGCCAACACATTTATGTTCAGACAACATGTAAAATTGAGTTTTGCATCCGATGACCCCTTTAAGGTAACCCATTTATTGGTAGTATATAGCATATCAGCTGATAATAGATTTTTATTTTACAGTATTTATCTGTACATGCTCAGTTTCCCCTATTTTTACATTTAGATTACCTTTGCTGTCATCTAACACTCAATTAAAGTAACTTTTATTAATATCTTGAGCTAATGTCAAGGTGACAATAATGTTATGATGCCTAAAATCACTTAAAAAAAAAACTGATTCTAGCCTTTTGTTCTATTAAATCAAAATTGAGTTGAATTTTAATAATCATTTTGTTGTATCAGCCAGAATTTTAATATTGCTGCATCTAAAGTCTTCTCTTAAAAATAAGGGGTTCCAAAAGGGGGTTTTCACAGCAATGCCAAAGTTTCCTCAAATAAATTTTCGTGAAAAGCTCTTAAAATAGCCATTTTTTCCTAGTCTGAAGAACATTTTACTGAACTAAAGAACCTTTTTCTACTGTAAATAACCTTTTGTCTTTTGGAAAAGATTCCGTGGTACTTCATGGAACCACAGACGTCAATAAAGAACCTTTTTTCTAATGAAAATACAAGATCTCAGAGACATTACAACACACCCCTTAAGTTAAGGGGTCATCGGATGCCAAGTTTACTTTTTCATGTTATTTGAACATTAATGTGTGTTGGCAGTGTATGTACAAATCTGCTCTATAATGATAAAAATCCATGCAGTGGTTTTTAACTAATCTGTAAAAATAATATTCCCTTTTTCAAATCGAGCCGTTCTCAGATGCCTGTCGTTGTGGCGTCACACC
>JAHKKF010517466.1:0-10903 GCA_019740295.1 Labeo calbasu | reverse complement strand
AAACTATAATGCTATAAGAAACAGAAAAGATTCATTCATTGTTTACCTGGGTCTTTAGTCTATGATTAGCTCACCTCACCTCTCATCTGACAAGTTTTAGGGTTTGAGTCGTTCGTTCATCACGTGACGGCCCATAAGATGAACAAACCACTCGAAAAACCCAAAACAGGTGAACTAATTCCGGTACAGAACCTAACAGGATGTTGCACATGCGCGACTGAACGAATCACTCCCCGAAACGACTCGTTCTTCCCGAGTCACATTAAAGATCCGTTCAAAATGAATGAATCATTCAAGAACGTGCATCCCAGAACCTGTGCTGCACAAGCTTTTGTGCTTAAAAAGTATACAAATTTTTATTTTCTGAAAAAAATGTCGCTAGATAAGACCCTTCTTCCTCGGCTGGGATCGTTTAGAGCCTTTGAAGCTGCATTTAAACTACATTTTGGAAGTTCAAAATCAGGGCACCAATGAAGTCCATTATATGCAGAAAAATCCTGAAATGTTTTCCTCAAAAACCATAATTTCTTTACGACTGAAGACAGAAAGACATGAACATCTTGGATGACAAGGGGGGTGAGTACATTATTTGTGAATTGTTGTTCTGGAAGTGGACTTCTCCTTTAATCATTTCACTTTTGGTGTGAAACGGTCAAAAATAGAAATGAGAAACGGTAGCGCAAAAGTAGTATAATGGATTACTTTGCATTAAAAGTAACAAAGTAATGCAATTAGTTACCTTTTTAGAAGGTAACGCAATATTGTAATGCATTACTTTTAAAAGTAACTTTTTTCTAAAACACTAGACATAAAATATAAAGTCTGAAAAATGTCTCAAAATTAAGTGTTTATGCTTCAAATAAGAAAAATATCTGCCAATGTGGTTAGAGAAAATAAACTTGTTTTCCCTGACCCCATTGGCAGATATTTTTCAATGTTTTAAGCTTAAACTCACTTAATTTGGATGCATGGACTTCGTGCTGGAAAACAAGATGAAAATACTGAAGAAGAAGAAGAAGAAGTGTGTTTCTATTTCCAGGCCTTCTAGTGTTTTTGCCTCATGTTGTGTTTTATCAGCAGTCGTGTATCTAGGTCAGCCCGTGTTTTTAATGCCGCGGGTCATAACTATCTAAAATCCAGCTGTTGTCCAATTTTAGATTTGTTTCTTTTGGGTTTGTAAAGTTTTAACCTCAGAGCAAGTCATTTTATGGGTGATTCAGTTGCTTCTGTTGTTGCCCAGGGTGAAGGAGTTATAATAAATCTCTTTCGCTCTGAAGGCAGAAAATGTGAGGGCTTCAGCCCAGAAAGACATGATTGGTTATACTCGAAGTTTAATCTTGGCTTGGAAGAGACCGCCCCACTGTTTTGGGTAAACATCCCCAGAATTCACATCTCCGCAGGGGGAAAAACCGAGTTCGTAACAGAGGTACGACCGATTCGGAGAGGCATTTGGAGAAAACTAATGAGACGAGAGTCTGGGATCCTGCAGCGAGCCCAATATAATCAAAGACGTAAAGCGTTCGGCAGCGAGTTCTTCGCATTGTCTTGAAGGGTTGTAATGAGGAGACACGGCTGTGTTTTCCAAAAACAAGCCCTTTCAAGTCTTGCCTGATTTATGGCACGCCACATACAGTAGCTGTTTTGTTTTCCAGATGAATTGTATTTACTAAATTTCATTGGAGAGAACAAATGCCATGATTAAAACCACGGCCGTCTCTTCCCGTGACACTCGTTATGTGCTAACTCTCTTAGTATGCATTCAGATGTTAATAAGTGCCGCTAAAGAATACCATAATGTGACCGCACAATCATCTCCTTAAAACTGAATGCTGCGACTGACAAAAACGGCTTGATTTTGTCAAACGGGGTTCAGAGTGTTTTTGTAAAATCTGTACAAAATCTGTCCATTAATCCAAAAACTTTTTTTTTTTTTTAATTAGTTTCTAGATTTAAAGTTTTTGGATTAAATTAATAATATCTTCACACTTTTTTGCATTAAAAAAAAAAATTATCTATTTTCAAAATGCATTTTATTGATCTTATTGTGAATAGTTCATCCAAAAACATTTTTTTTAATTAGTTTTTGGATTAAAATTGAAGTAATAATAATCCAAAAACTAAGAAAAATGAACTATTCACAATAAGATCAATAAAATGCATTTTGAAAACGGGTTAATATAGATAAATATAGGTTCATGCTGAGTTTAAGATGTTTGTCTGAACTGTTTTTTCTAACAATATTGTACAAAGCTAAACTAACTGGTTTAGTGCTGGTTCAGCACAATTAAGTGAGTTTATGCTTAAAACAAGAAAAATATCTGAAAATAGGGTCAGAAAACTTGTTTTCCTATTGAATTAAGTTTATTTTTCTGACCTATTTATTTATTATTTAACTTTTTTTCTCATCTTAAGCATAAACTCACTTCATTTTGATCATTTTTACATTATTTTATGTCATTTTGCATCTCTAGTCAATGCGGCTTGATTTAAGAATGTTTAGATGTTTCTAAGAAAGAACAAGACTTTTTGCAATCATTTACAATCAAGTTGTAATTTTGTCAAATTATGCAAAAAGTGTGAAAATATTGTCAGATGTACAAAGAAGTTTAAAAATAGTCCAGACAAGCATCTTAAACTCAGCATGAATCTATATTTACCTATATTTATCTGTTATCAAAATGCATTTTATTGATCTTATTGTGAATAATTCATCCAAAAAACTTTTTTTAATTCAAAAACTTTTTTATTCGTTTTTTTTATTAAAATGAAAATAATAATAAAAATAATATCTTCAAACTTTTTGCATAATTTGGCAAAATTACAGCTTGATTGGAAATGACTGCAAAAGTGTTGTTCTTCCTCAGAAACATTTAAATATTCTTACATCAAGATGCATGGACTAGATAAATAAGTATAAATAATTAATCATAAATAAAATAAATAAAATAAAACAACTTTTCTGACCCTATTGTCAGATATTTTTCTTGTTTTAAGCATAAGCTGACCTGCAGCAATGGAAAATGTTGTCAGATTTACGCAGAAGTTTAAACAAACAGCCCAGACAAACATCTTAAACTCAGCATTAACCTATATTTACCTATATTTATCTATTTTCAAAATGCATTTTATTGATCTTTGTTGAACTTTTTTAATTTAAAGACATTTTTAATTACTTTTAGGATTATAATAATAATAATAATAATATCTTCGCACTTTTTGCACAATTTGACAAAATTACAACTTGATTGTAAATGAATGCAAAAAGTGTTGTTTTTCCTCAGAAACATCTAAACATTTCTCAAAATCAAGATGCATTGACTAGAGATGCAAAATGACATAAAATAATGTAAAAATGATCAAAATGAAGCGAGATTATGCTTAAAATTAGAAAAAAATGTTAAATAAATAGAAATCTAAACTCAATTCAACTGGAAAACAAGTCAACTTTTCTGACCCTATTGTCAGATATTTTTCTTGTTTTAAGCATAAACTCACTTCATTTAGTAGTCTAAGTTTTGCTGAACCAGCACTAACTGGCATAAAATGGCTGACCTTTGCAGTAACGGAAAATGTTGTTAGATTTACAAAAAAGTTCAGACAAACATCTTAAACTTAGAATAAACCTATATTTACCTATATTTATATATTTTCAAAATGCATTTGATTGATCTTATTGTGAATAGTTCATCCAAAAATGTTTTTATTAGTTTTTGTCCTAAAATTGAAGTAATAATATCTTCACACTTTTTGCATAATTTGGCAAAATTACAACTTGATTGTAAATGACTGCAAAAGTCTTGTTCTTCCTCAGAAGCATCTAAATATTCTTACATCAAGATGCATTGACTAGAGATGCAAAATGACATAAAATAATATAAAAATTAGTAAAATTAAGTGAGTTTATGGTTAAAATGAGAAAAAAGCTCAACAATAAATAAATAGGTCAGAAAAACAAACTTAATTCAACTGGAAAACAACTTTTCTGACCCTATTGTCAGATATTTTTCTTGTTTTAAGCATAAACTCATCTAATTTTGTAGTCTAAGTTTTGCTAAACCAGCACTAACTGGCATAAACCAGCTGGCCTTTGCAGTAATGGAAAATGTTGTCAGATTTACAAAAAAGTATAAAAAAAATAGTCCAGACAAACATCTTAAACTCAGAATAAACCTATATTTACCTATATTTATATATTTTCAAAAAGCGTTTTAATTGATCTTTATTGAACTTTTTTTAATCCAAAAACATTTTTAATTACTTTTTGGATTAAAATTAAAATAATAATAATAATATCTTCACACATTTTGCATAATTTGACAAAATTACAACTTGATTTACAAAATATGTAAATTAAGATGCATTGACTAGAGATGCAAAATGACATAAAATAATGTAAAAATGATCAAAATGAAGCAAGTTTATGCTTAAAATGAGGAAAAAATATGTTAAATAAATAGAAAAATAAACTTAATTCAATAGGAAAACAAGTCAACTTTTCTGACCCTATTATCAGATTTTTTTTCTTGTTTTAACTCACATAATTTTGTCGTCTAAGTTGGCATAAATCAGCTGGCCTTTGCAGCAATGGAAAATGTTGTCAGACAAATATCTTAAACTCAGAATAAACCTATATTTATCTATTTTCAAAATGCATTTTATTGATCTTTCTTGAACTTTTTTTAAATCCAAAAACATTTTTTAAATTACTTTTTGGATTAAAATTGAAGTAATAATGATAATAATAATAATAATAATAATAATATCACACTTTTTGCGTAATTTGGCAAAATTACAGCTTGATTGTAAATGACTGCAAAAAGTGTTGTTCTTCCTCAGAAACATCTAAACATTCTTAAATCAAGATGCATTGACTAGAGATGCAAAATGACAAAATAATGTAAGAATGATCAAAATGAAGTGAGTTTATGCTTAAAATGAGAAAAAATGTGTTAAATAAATAGAAAAATAAACTTCATTCAACAGGAAAACAAGTCAACTTTTCTGACCCTATTGTCAGATATTTTTCTTGTTTTAAGCATAAACTCACTTCATTTTGCTGAAGCAGCACTAACTGGCATAAACCAGCCGGCCTTTGCAGTAATGGAAAATGTTGTCAGATTTACAAAAGAAGTTTAAAAACTCAGAATAAACCTATATTTATCTATTTGCAAAATGCATTTGATTAATCCTTATTGAACTTTTTTAATCCAAAAAATTGTATTAAATTACTTTTTGGATTAAAATTAAAGTAATAATAATAATAATAATATCTTCACACTTTTTGCATAATTTGGCAAAATTACAACTTGCAAAAACTGCAAAAAGTGTTGATCTTTCTCAGAAACATCTAAATATTCTTAAATCAAGATGCAAAATGACATAATGTAAAAATGATCAAAATGAAGTGAGTTTATGCTTAAAATGAGGAAAAAAGGTTAAGTAATAAATAAATAGGTCAGAAAAATAAACTTAATTCAGTAGGAAAACAAGTCAACTTTTCTGACCCTATTGTCAGACACTTTTCTCGTTTTAAGCATAAACTCATTTAATGTTGTAGTCGAAGTTTAAAAGGGGTTTAAAAATGCTGTAGACAAACATCTTAAAGTCAGCATGAAATGAAAATCTACCCTGTCTGTTTTCAAAAAGCATGTTATTGATCTTATTATGAACAGTTCATCCGTGCATATTTTTCCAAAAACTACTTTATTATTTTTGCATTAAAATTTAAATAATGTTGTCTTTGCAGTTTTTGCATAATTTACTTGCTGGGAAATCACTGCATAAAATGTTCTTCTAATTTTGCTAAATCAGCTGACCTTTGCAGTCATGTTTGCATATTTTTCATTTCTTAGAAATATTGACCTGTTTAACCAGAATTTCATAACTGGGTGAATAAAACCAAGTCCCACCCTACATTTTCAATAATCGAAAAGCCACTTGGATGTACGTCACAATATGGAAATATATTCACAGTATATTCATCGTGACTTCAATTAATGTAATGCACAGTTTTGTTGTATTATGTTTGTGTGTCCTTAAACCAAAAAGCAAGGTGTTTCTGAGTGTCTCACATGTGTTTCTTTGTCTTCTCCTCAGGCCGTCCCTGTTGATTTCAGCTCCATTGTGTGTTGAACAACCATTAGGACGATGGTGTGGGACGTACGTGTATCTTCTCCGTGGCCTGACTGGGTGTTGACGAGACGGTCTGTTGTAAATAAATGATGAGCAGATCTGTTTACAGACGCACACAAAAGCTGGAAGACATTCCCAGGGTGTAGGATGCCCTGCCCGCAGGCCTTCAGCGTTCATTCAGGCGCTTTTCTGTCAACAGGTTCGACGAATCCTCAAAGGTGAGAACCAGATTTAGACATCCAGACATGACCGGCAAACAATACTGAGCTCTCAGGAGATTTGCAGCTCCTCTGAGATTTTTTTTTGTATGATTTTGGGTCATGTGATCTCAACATGTCGGCGTCCATGAGAGACCCTCACATTTATAAATAATAAATCAGCTTTTTATTACGAATATACTATAAAAATAAGCTTTAAAACAAAGAAATCAACTTTAATAAGCTGCTGATTTGAGTTTTCCCATTCCCATCTCATGTGAGTGAATCATTTTAATGATATTTCTCATGAAGTACTACTCACTTCTACTGAAAAAAATGCTTGTGCACCTCGCTTTGATAGTTTACTGCTACTATAATGACATTCAGACATTTAAAGTAGACTTCAATGTGATGATAGAGGAAAAACTAGATTTTAAAGTTTTTTTCTCTTGCAAACTGTTTGTGATCTCTTGCAAAATTATTGCATTTGTGTCCGGTTGATTAAACATTTGGGTTTGGTCGCAAAACATTTGCACTCCTCTGACAAACTTTGCATTCTCTTGCGAAAAAAAAGAAAATTGCAAAGTATTGCACTCCCCAAGAAACTTTGCATTCAGTTACAAAACATTTGCACTCTCTCGAAAGTACTGCATTTCCCCCCAAAACATTGCATTCTCTTGCAAAACAATAGCTTTCTATTGCAAAAGTACTGCATTCCCCACAAAAAATAAATAAACAAAAACATTTGCATTTTCTCACAAATAATTAGCTTTCCCCCAAAATATGTTGTGTTTAGTTGCAAAACATTTTAGTTTTCTTGAAAAACTTGCTGTTTGATCGCAAAAGTATTGCATTTTAAAGTTGCGCTCTCTTGCAAAACATTTGCATTCTCCCCAAAAACATTTGCATTCTCTCTCAAAAGTATTGCGTTTTCTTGCAAAACATATGCATTCCTCCAAGAAACTTTAAACGCTCAGAAGTATTGCATTCACCCAAGAAACCTTGCATTTTCTCGCAAAACAGTTGCTTTCTCCTGCAAAAGTATTGCAATTCCTCAAAAAAACGTTGCATTCTCTTGCAAAACCTTTGCATTTTCTTACAAAAGCATTCCATTCTCCAAGAAACTGTCCGAGAAATTAGGTGATTGGTTGCAAAAGTATTATGTTACCCTGCAAAAAAAACTTTGCATGTTCTCACATAAACATTTGTGTTCACTTGAGAAATTTTGCATTTTTATGAAGTATTGCATTTGCTCACGAAACGGTTGCAATATCTTGCAAAACATTTGCTATCCCCTTGAAAATTTGCAAAACAGTTGCATTTTTTCCCAAAGGTAACTGCATTCCTCCAAGAAACTTTGCATTCTCTCACAAATCAGTTGCTTTCCCCTGAAAATATTGCATTTGGTCACAAAACATTCCCCTGAGAAACAAGGTGTTTGGTGCGCAAAAAGCATTGCGTTCTCTCGCACAAGCATTGTGTTACCTTTGCACTGTTGCAAAACAGTTGCATTCTTTTGCAAAAGTATTGTATGCGTCAAAGAAACTTTACGCTCTCTCACAAAACATTTGTGTTCTTTTGCAAAAGCATTGTGTTACCCCCAAAAACTTTACATGCTCTCACAAAACATTTGCGTTCACCTGAGAAACTTTTGCATTTTCAGTAGTATTGCGTTCCCTCACCAAAGAGTTGCAATATCTTGCAAAACATTTGCTGTTCCCCAAAAAACTTGCAAAACAGTTGCATTCTTTCCCACAGGTAAATGCTTTCCTCCAAGAAACTCTGCAAAAAGCATTGTTTTTTTCTCAAAAAAGCTTTGCATGCTATCACAAAGCATTTGTGTTCCCCAAAGAATCTTAGCATTTTGTCGCAAAACATACATTCTTTAACAAAAGTATTGCATTTCCTCAAAAAAACTTTGCATTCTCCAAGGAACTTTGTATTTGGTCACAAAACATTTGCACTTTCTCTCAAAAGTATTGCATTCGCCCAAAAAAACCTTGCACTTTCTTGCAAAAGCATTACATTCTCCAAGAAAATTTGTGTCCCCAACAAATTTGGTGTTTGGTTGCAAAAATATTACGTTACCCTTTAAAAAACTTTGTGTTCGGTCACAAAACATTTTGCACTTTCTCTCAAAAGTATTGCATTCGCCCAAGAAACCTTGCATTTTCTTGCAAAACAACTGCTTCCTCTTACAAAAGTATTACATTTCCTTCCAAAAAAACCCTTTGCATTCTCCTGCAAAACCTTTGCATTTTTTTTTGCAAAAGCATTGCGTTTTCCAAGAAACTTTGTGTCCCTGAGAAATTTGGTGTTTGGTTGCAACATTATTACGTTATTACGTTATTGCTATCCACCGAAAATGTTGTTTTTGGTTGCAGAACAGTTGCATTCTTTCCCAAACGTATTGCATTCCTCCAAGAAACTTTGTATTTGCATTCCCCCTAAAAAGTGTTGCGTTTGGTTGCTAAATATTTGCATTTCCTTGAAAAACTTTGTGTCTGGTTGCAAAACATTTGCATTTTCTCACATAAACATTTGTGTTCACTTGAGAAATTTTGCATTTGCTAAAGTATTGCATTACCCAAAAAAACTGTTGCAGTGTCTTCAAAGAAATTTGGTGTTTGGTTGCAAAAGTATTATGTTACCCTGCAAAAAACCTTGTGTTTGGTCACAAAACATTTGCACATTTTCTCAAAAGTATTGCATTTGCCCAAGAAACCTTGCATTTTCTTGCAAAAGCATTCCATTCTCCAAGAAAATTTGTGTCCCTGAGAAATTTGATGTTTGGTTGCAAAAGTATTACGTTACCCCACAAAAAAACTTGCCATGTTCTCACATAAACATTTGCATTCGCCTGAGAAACTTTGCGTTCACAAAAATGATTGCATTCCTCCAAGAAACTTTGCATTCTCCCACAAAATATTTGCAATATCTCACAAAGCATTTGCGTTCCCCCAACTTTGCATGCTCTCGCAAAACAGTTGCATCATTTCCCAAAGGTATCGCATTCCTCCAAAAAACTTTGCCTTCACAAATCATTTGCATTTTCCTGAAAGATGTTGTGTTTGGTCGCAAAACGTTTGCGTTTCCCTGAAAAATGTGGTGTTTTGTGTGCAAAAGTGTTGCATTTTCTCAAGAACCTTTGCATTATCTCGTAAAAGCAGTGTTACCTCCTAAAAACTCTGCATGCTCTCACAAAACATTTGCGCTCCCCAAAGAATCTTCGCATTTTGTCGCAAAACAGTTAAAGCATTCGTTAAAGAAACTTTACGCTCTCTCACAAAACATTTCCATTCTTTTGGAAAAGCATTGCATGCTCTCACAAAACATTTAAAATATCTGAAAAAAACCTTTGTGTTTCCCCTGCGAAAGCACTGAAAAATGTTTTCACGAAAGTTTTGCGAACGAACGCAAGTTTCTCGAGGGAATGCCAGTAATAATCGTATATTTTTCCTCCCATCTAATCTTTTCTTCACATCACCTTGTTCCTTATCTTGGGCATTTCTGTGGAGTTTTTCACAGGGAATGTGGGATTGTTTTGTTCAGACCGCAGTGGAAAACCACCTTGAAGATTTCAGATCTGATGACGTGCCAGAAACACACACACAGTTGGATCATCTTTACTTCCTATAAAACGTTCTCAGGGCAGAAAGGAAAACCTTTGCTGAGCAGAGATAACCTGTTGGTTTCAGGCCCGAGAACACGTCTGAGTGAGTTCAAATGCTGCGCGCCCATCTCGATAATGACGTTATCGCTGAGCGATTACCGCTTTGTTCCTTACTACTGTTTCCTTCCATCCGTTGCAGGAAAAGCGGACGAACTTCCAGGCCCCTCCGGTCAGTGTTCCTCCTCAGTCGCCCCTTTGTTCCAGCAGATTTTATTCATCTCTAATTTTTATAATTTCCGGAACATTTTGTATCTGGATCCTTTCCATGCAGAAAACGAGTTTTAATATGAACCTTATTTCAGGGCAGTTTGCTGAAAGGCATCTTTGTTAGCTGAAGAAATGCAGCGTGTCATGTTTCCTAAGTTGAGTTTGGTTATTTTTCGTCTAGGTGCCCATATTAACTCGACGCCGACTCTGTTTTGCTCACTTTGAGTTCTTTAAATTAGATGTGAGGTTTCTCGAAAACACTTTCAGTGGCTGCAGAGATTATTTGGGTCATTCAGATGCTTTAATCTGATGTGTATCTGATCATCTGGCTCAGATCTAAACACTTAAATCACGTTTTTGTCTGCTTGTACTGGCCTGTCTCAGGTCACGTCAGTTAATGCATGTGTACATTTGTGACTTCAACATCTCATTCATTTTCAGAGGGAAAGTTGACAGTTTAAAATATTATTGTTTTATTTTTGTGTCAGTTATAGAAATGTATTGTCTCATACACAGTGTCCTAAATTAACAAGTTCATTGAGAAAATATATAAAGCTGCTTAAGTATCTTTTGTTATTAGAGAAACGTTTATCTTAATTATTTAATTATTTAGAATTATCCTAATTTATATAAATATTTTATTAAATCATATTATATTAAAATAAAATGTAAATATTTGTTATTTGAATTTAGA
>JAHKKF010517465.1:0-14305 GCA_019740295.1 Labeo calbasu | reverse complement strand
AATGGGCACATTCTATAACTATTTTAATTATAATTAATTAAAATGAAAATAATTAATGTAATTAATAATTAATATACTTATATATTATATATATATATATATATATATATATATATTAATTTTTGTATTTAATTTTTTTATATAATTTTTTTTGTATTTTTTGTAATTTATATATATATACTGTATAATGGACACATTATATAAATATATTTTTAAATTACTATTAATTTTAATTAATTGTAATTAATTAAAATTAAAATAATTAATATAATTATAATTATATATATAATTATTTCTTTTATTAATGTTTTGTATTTTTGTAATTTTATATATGTAGTATAATGGACAAATTCTATAAATATATTTTTAAAGTACATTTTTTGTAATTTTATTTGTTTACTAGTTTATAATTATTTGTTTTATTATACATTTATTTATTATAGTATTAGTAATTATTTATTTGATTATATATTTGTTATATTGTATTTATTATATTATATATTATAATTTATATTATATATGGAAAAATCTCAATAAATATGTTTCTAATTAAATTTGTATATTTTTTTAATTTTATTTTGTACCTTATTTGTAAAAAGTGTTTAAATATTTTAAATATATATTTATTTTATTATATATTTATTCATTCATTATATTATTTTAATTTTTTTACCTACTAACTGTACTGGCTACTGTCATTTAAATACGAGGCGCTATTAAAACATTTTCCCTAGCATTCTCACACTCACAAATCACAAGCTAGAAAAGGATTGTGGAACTACTTTAGGTACCTTAAAGAAACTTGAATGCTAAATTTTGTTTTGACAGATATATTATTGCAAATATATTACTTCGTCCAGCTTTAGTTGCATAACATACATTAACGTCTGCTGCGACATGAAGAAATGCACTGCTTTATGCAGTACGGTTTCTTTTTTGCATATAAATGCACGGCATCTCTTTGTGAACCGTGGCTTAATGGTGTTGGCGGAGTCTAACGCATAACCATCCTACTTTCGTTGGTCTAAAAATTCGGCATCAAGCAAATGTTGATGGATGGGCCAACACTGCGTTTGGCTGTTGATGCTGCCTGCTTAGCCTGTTGCTCGGTGCTGTAAGTGTGTGTGGACTTGCGTAAGGTCACGGCTTCCCTTCACACGTCTGAATGAAGATAGACGAAAGTCTCAGCTGGACAGATGCAAACAGACACCTACTCGTCGGACGCGAATCTCCGACATACCCACACTGCCACTTTGCTTTGTTAAATGCAAGAAGCTTTCCTCTGAGCGAGAGAGTCCTTTTAAAAGTTCACCAGCTGTGATATGCTTTGTCTTCTGAATAATGCATGCGCGTTAGCCGAGACCCCCCGCGTCTCGTCTCTTTCAGTTGTCTGTGCAATGAAAAAGGGGATGAAATGAACTGTGTTGCAGTTGCTCAGAGCTTTGGGTCTTAAATCTGTGTACGATTGTAGTGAGTCCAATTACAAGAGGGTAGGAGAGAACCTACGGCATATGCAAGCAAATTAACATTTTTTGTTACCTACTCTTGTATGTTTGAATAAGCTTCTGGAAATTAGAATAGGTTTTGACGCATTGGCTCTGTTACAAAACCTAGTGATCTGCTCAGCATTTTAAATCATCATAGGCATACACACAAGAAACTGTTTCTAAAAGGCAGGTACTTGTTTTGACGATATTCTGAAGCAACATCACATGTATCCATAAACAATACAATCCCTAAATGTAATGCATTTATATAGACTGCCGCTCAAAAGTTTGGGATCTGTACGTTTTTAATGGCTTTTAAAGACGTTTCTTATGCTCATCAAGGCAAAATGATCAAAATTTTTGATCAGAAATACCAAAAAATGCAATCTTTGAAATATTATTTCAATTTAAAATAACAGTTTTCTTTGTGAATATTTTTTAAAATGTAACTTATTCCTGTGATACAAAGCTAAATTCAGTGTCACATGATCCTTCAGAAATCATTCTAATATTCTGATTTGTTATCAATGTTGACAACAGTTGTGCTGCTTAATATTTTTTTGGGACCTGTGATACTTTTTTTCAATCAATAAGAGGTTAAAAAGAACAGCATTTATTTAAAATAGAAAGGTTTTTTTAACATTATACACTACACATTATACACAATACTTTTATTCACCAAGGATGTGTTAAAGCATAGATTTACATTGTTAGAAAAGATTTATATTTTCAATAAATGCTGTTATTTTTAACTTGTTATTCATCAAAGAATCCTGAAAAAAAGAATCACAGGTTCCAAAAAAATATTGGCAGCACAACTGTTTCCAACATTGATAATTCTAATAATAAATAAGTTTTCTGAAGGATCATGTGACACTTAAGACTGGAGTAACAGCTGATGAAAATTCAGCTTTGCATCACAGGACTAAATTATATTTTAAAGTATATTAAAATAAAAACCATTATTTTATATTGTAATAACATTTTGCAATATTATTATTTTTTCTGTATTTGTGATCAAATAAATGCAGCCTTGATGAGCATAAGAGACTTCTTTAAAAACATTACAAGTCTTAGTTCTTAGTTGGGATAGTTCACCCAAAAATGAACATTCTGTCATTAATTACTCACCCTCATGTCGTTTCAAACCCGTAAGGCCTTTGTTCATCTTCAGAACACATGTCAAGATATTGATGAAATCGGAAAGTTTTCTGACCCTGCGTAGACAGCAACGCAACTGACATGTTCAAGTCCCAGAAAGGTAGTAATGACATTTTTAAAATAGTCAATGTGACATCAGTGGTTCAACCGTCATGTTTTAAAGCTATGAGAATGCTTTTTTTTACAAAAATATCTTAATTCGTGTTCTGAAGATGAACAAACATCTTGCAGGTTTGAAATGTAATGAGGGTGAGTAATTAATGACAACATTTTAATTTTGGGGTGAACTATCCTTTTAATACAGTACTGGAAATCGTCCTCAAATATAATCGAATGAAAATTAAGTTTTAGCCAGTATTTGTGTAAATGCACATTTTATGCTTAGTAGAGTATCTCTTGCATCATTTAGCAACAGCATGAATTCTGTTGTAATCCGTATTATCAATATCGTGGTATCGCAATATCAAAACTGTATATTATTGTGGTCACATGACAATATAAAATGTCTTCCGGGTAAAAAGTGTAGTTTTTAAAATACATTTCATTTTTTTATTCGAATATAAAAGGTCGTTAAAGTTGTGTTTTGGGCCATTATGCTTTGGCACAGTATCTGTTAAATGAAATAAAACCCGAAAGCAAGTCTGTTTTCGCTGCACGTTTCAAAGCGAAACGTGCATTTCATTCAGGCAATCAGCATGTGATCCGGTGTTTTCTGCGCTTCAGAACAGCTCAGTTCACCGTGAATTCAGTGAACTCATTTATCACATGTGCTGTGAGTTTAGCACACGTTTGGGAACGCAACGACTACTAGTTATGCTTTATTTTCGCGGCAGATGATTACAGCATTTCACTAGATTTGTGTTTTTGTAAGATGGAGTTTTACGTCAAAATTAAAGTTTAAAGGGGTCATCGGATGCTAAGTTCACTTTTCCATGTTGTTTGAACATTAATGTGTGTTGGCAGTGTATGTAGAAATCTACCCTATAATAATAAAAATCCATGCAATGTTTTTTAATCAATCTGTAAAAATAATATTCCCTTTTTCAAATTCTCAGATGCCTGTCGTTGTGACGTCACACCAACAGGGGCCGCTCCCACAATAGTTGATTGACATGAGCGTCTTACCTAAGATCAGTTGTAACAGTCCCACCTCCATGTTTTGATGCCGGAGCAGGGATGCAAGTTAGACAAGAACTGAGCGATTGAGGTGTTGTGTTGCTGGATGTAATAATGAACATAGTGGTCGTCATTTACTCCCGACATCTGAGCTGCTGAAGATGCAGTGGATTACGTTTGTTTGTAAATGGAATGCGCCTTGCGATCTACATATATCCATCTATGTTCGCGCGAAATCATTCGTGATCCAGCTTCACTTACAGCAGAAATGAGTATAAGGTTTTTTTTGTGAATCTCGATATCTTTCCTAATAAGTTTAGCGGCTAAATGTGGCTAAATGCGGTAAAGTAAACAGGCTCGTCACTCCACAGAGAGAAGAGAGGGGCGGGGCGAGCAGAGCTCATTAACATTTAAAGCAGCCTCGATCAGAATGGGATGATTTTTGCAGAGCTGATTTTGGCAAGGTAAAAAGGATGTTGTTTTACACTACCATTGAGAATTTTTAACCAAAGTATATTATAGACTTTTCGTTAAGACCCTAAAGAATCATATCAACTTGTGGAAAATGGGCATCCGATGACCCCTTTAAAAGCTAGTTTAAATGGATAATGTTACTGCAGTCCAAATTCAAAATGTGTCTTTCAAGTGTAGAAATTAGGAAAGAAGTATTGTAATTTCCCTACTGTAGTAAAGCAGGTATAATATACCCATGAAATGTTCATTTTGTTTGATATATTTACGGTAGGTTTTACAATGTATGGCAATTACTGTCATTGTTGTTTCATTATTATTATTATTATATTCTAATTTGTTTGGCTTCCTAAAACACCAGTGTGAATGTAATTTAGATTGAGACAGTATACCACAAATAAAAAGAGGGTTGAGTCCCCTGTAAAGCTCAGGTACAAGTCAATTGACCATATGCACGGATTACTTCCTTATTTTAGACAAGCCAGCTCAGTCATTTCCGGTCAACTATTGACAGTCACAATTTGAGAAAAAGTTTTGTTTGTCTAAGAGGACCAAATGCCCATGTATAACGTTTCAAGAATGACAAACGCGAGTGTAAAAAATATGCATGAGTCATTTGATATGATTGACAGGAATGATTGTGTGATTGTGTTTTGAAGCACACTAGCTTGTAGATAACCTTAAGGCTAACATATTCATACTAAAAGCCAAAAAAACGCAGTACTGAAAACCATCCTCAAATATAGCCAGATATTTGTCTAAATGCACATTTTATGCTTTTAGAGTATCTTTAGTAGAGTATCTTTTGTATCATTTAGCAACAACATGAATTTTGTTATAATCATTTGTGAGTACAGTAGTAGTGGTTGGCACCTATAGCTTCTCTTAGTTCTGTGTAGTTCAGAACCCAAGGTCATGGGTTTAATTCCAAAGGAATGCATAAACTTGATTAAATGTATAACTTGAATACAATGTCAGTCTCTTAAATAAAAGTGTCTGCCAAATGCATAAATGCAGATGTAAATATATGCCTATGCAGAGCGTTCCAAATCAATCACTTATGAGGATTCATGGCTGTGCTCTTAAAATTAAAGGTTCTTTGTTGGAAAAAGCTTCTTCAGATTATTAAAATAGTCTTCACACTAAGAAGAAAATGGTTGTTTATAGTCCCCTTGAAATCAAAATGAACGTTTTTTGGCATTTAGTATGAATAAGTTAGCCTTAAGGTTATCTGTAAGCTAGTGTGCTCCAAAACAATGACAAAATTTGCATGTAGAAGATATAAGCATTCAACACTTACAGTCTCTAACTTCGGCAAATATAGATCAACAATTTTGATGACATCACCCCTGCACTTCAGCTACTCATCAGACTTTCTGTCCAATCAATGCTCTCTAGAATCCAAAGTGTCCCGCCCCCTACACTATAAATAGATGCTGAAGCTGCAGCTGAAATCATTCACTTATTCACAGAGTTTGTATGTTCTGTACAGTGAATGGCACGTAGTGCACTATATAGGGGATAGGGAGCAATTCAGACAGTGTAAATACTGTATGCTTTCCATTAAGACAAATGAAATCTGGTTTTGCTCAATCCGCTCTGGTCCAATATGCTCCGGTCCAGGAACACAATAGCATGGAGTGATTATAGGCACGACCTGAATTGAAATTCCACTATAAAGAACCTTTTCTGCATTTGAAAGGTTCCATGGATGTTCAAGGTTCTTTATGGAACCACTGATGCCAATAAAGAACCTTTATTTTTAAGAGTGTACGCTGTCAAATGTGGCTTTACCCAGCCACACGAAATGCTATAAACAAAACACTATTGGCTATTTAAAAAAGGGGACGGGACTGCTGGACATATCCTGCACTGTCTTCCTTTTTCGGTTGAAATTAGGTCAACACATAGAATAACGCTGTGTGTTTCAAAGCACTTCAATGGACCTTTAAGAATTGATCACTGAAAGTTTCTTTGGGGAACCCAAAATCGTGGTTCAATTGCATCGCTACAAAACCCTCCTTTTAGAATCCTTATTTTTAAGGGTGTAGGATGCTCCATTAGTAGATATCTGCCTCTTTAGGCAATTAGCAGCAAGGCAGCACACTAGCTCTTGGAACGGAGCTTATGTTTTGGGATCTCGAGCAAACAGCTTTAGTCAGTCTGTAAACAGGCTGTGGATCAGTGCGTTGTGCCCCTACGAGCCTTGATAATGACAGCGCTCTCAAGACTAATGAACTCACAGTTCACTGAGCACACATGGTCTGCTGGGTAGCAATGAGGATATCAGAGTTAATATCACCCCTGTGTGTGGCGTTACAGCACCCATCATGAGAGATCTCCTCTTGAGCCATGTGCATGATCATATTCATGTAGGTCATGTATGCATTGCTTATATTGATTTGATTGCCTGCGCTGTAAAAGCATGTTGCACAACTGTTAATCTTTCCAGTGAAAGCATGATTTTCACACTGACGTGGGGTTTAAATTTCAGTGACACCATGTCTAGCGTCGGATCCAGTGTGGGCACTGAAGACGTTGGCGAAGGGATACGTCAGTGGGCAGGTGTACCGCGGGGAGGCAGAGGAGGCAGAACTTCTCCTTACGCAGGAAGCAGCTCCGGCCGCCAATCTGTTACCGACACCATGAGCACCTACAGTTTCAGGTAACAAAGCAAGAAAACTCTGATAATCAATAAGCATGAGTTTGCTTCAGATGTGACACAACTAGGCCAGATTAGGTAAGTAGTTGTTTTTAGCAAACATGGCCCTAGTCCTGGGAAACACAACAGGAGAAATGTTAAAGTATTCTTTTTTTCTGTGCAATGAAAGTTAGTTCAAACAGTTAAACTCCAAAAAAAAAACAAAAAAAAACAATAAAAGTAGCATGAGAATAATTGTGACCCTGGACAACAAAACCAGTCGTAAGTAGCATGGGTATGTTTGTAGCAATAGCTAACAATAAATTGTATGGTCAAAATGATCGATTTTACTTTTAAGCCAAAAATTTGGATATTAAGTAAGGATCATGTTCCATGAAGATATTTTGTAAATTTCCTACTGTAAACATCAAAACGTAATTTTTGATCAGTAATACAGTTGAGGTCAAAAGTTTACATCCCCCTTTCAGAATCATTAAAAATGTTAATAATTTTACCAAAATAAGAGGGATCATACAAAATACATGTTATTGTTTATTTAGTAATGACCTGAACAAGATATTTCACATAAAAGATGTTTGCATATAGTCCACAAGAGAAAATAATAGTTGAATTTATAAAAATGACCTCGTTCAAAAGTTTACATCCCCTTGATTCATAATTCTTAATGCATCGTGTTTCCTTCTGGAGCATCAGTGAGCGTTTGACCCTTCTGTAATAGTTGCATATGAGTCCCTCAGTTGTCCTCAGTGTGAAAAGATGGATCTCAAAATCATACAGACATTGTTGGAAAGGGTTCAAATACACAAAAATGCTGGAAAACCAAAGAATTTTTGGGACCTGAAGGATATTTCTGAAGAACAGCAGACAGTTTAACTGTTCAGGTCAAACAAGGGACTCATGAACAACTATCACTAAACAAAAAAACCCAGCTGTGGATCATTCAGGTAACAGCACAGTATTAACAAAGGGATGTGAACTTTTGAACGGGGTCATTTTTATAAATTCAACTATTATTTTCTCTTGTGGACTATATGTAAACATCTTTCATGTGAAATATCTTATTCAGGTCAGTACTAAATAAACAGTAACATGCATTTTGTATGATCCCTTTTATTGTGGTTAACATTTTTAATGATTCTGAAAGGGGGATGCAAACTTTTGACCTCAACTGTATGCATTGCTAAGAACTTAATTTGGACAATTTTAAAGGCGATTTTCTCAGTATTTAGATTTGTTTTGCACCCTCAGATTCCAAATATTCAAATAGTTGTATCTCCGACAATTATTGTCCTATCCTAACAAACCATACACCAATGGAAAGCTTATTTATCAGCTTTTAGATGATGTATAATTTCAATAAGTGCCCCTTATGACTGGTTTTGTTGTCTAGGGTCACAATTATTACATAGTGTTGTGACTGACAGCATAAGGTCTGGACTCTGTAGCTGCTTCAGTTGGTCTAGGACCGCCCACTTAGGTAAGAGGCTGTGTGACTGACATGCAAAGCGACCAATAACAGTTCATTTCGTTTAGTGTCATGTTTGGGGGCGGGTTAATGTCACTATGATAGCAGATCTGTGTGCAAACATACGTCATTCAATCAAGATTGACATAAATGTTACAGTTCACCCGAAAATTTTTATTCTGTTATTAATTTCTCACCGTCATGTCATTACAAACCATTAAGATCTTTGTTCATCTTGGGAAGACAAATTAAGACATTTTTGATGAAATCCAAGCGCTTTCTGACCTTGCATAGACAGCACCTGTACTAACACATTCAAGGCTCAGAGAGGTGGTAAGGACTTGTTAAAATAGTACATGTGACATCAAAGGTTCAGCTGTAAGTTACAATTGTTGTAGTTGTAGTTAGTAGAATGTCTAAATCAAACTATCAAAATAAAGTGTAACCCAATCTGCATTAGAAACTAAAAACCAACTAAACATTGCATTACACCTTCACTAACTTTTTGAAATCCAGCATCTAGGTGCTTATGTGAAGTGCCACAGTCTCCATGAACGCTGCTTTATTTTCATTAAAAGACTGCAGATTCTCGAAAGACTGGTAGAATCTGTCACAAAGTGTTTCTATTTTATCATGCCATATGCATCAGACATTAAGCAAACGGAGTGTGACCATGACATCTGACACTGAGACTATGTGAGGATTGACTTCGAAAATGATTAGTCATGTCTTGTCGAATACTTCAAAATCTCTCATTTTGTGCTCCATGGACGCCATATGGGATTGAAACGTCATTTGGGTGACTAAATGATGATAAGACGCATCCTTTAACTTTATATTCATTGTTATTGTCTGTCTTTTATTCCCTATGACAGATCTTGCACGCAAGACTTAGACGAGGACGTCAAAGAAAGTGGTCTTGGCAGAGCGTCATCATCCACGGCCCTATCTGAGCTTCTGGAAGGTCTGAGGAAGAAGCGCGCTGGGTGGGAAAGAGGCTCGGAGGCCGGCGAGGGCAGCGCAGTGTCCCTTCCCATCTATCAGACGACTGGGGCCTCCACGCTACGCCGCAGACCCTCAGCGCTGTCTCTAGAAGCAGAGGAGGGTCTGGAGGACCTGCCTCGACCTGGCATACTGAAACCTCCCAGTCCGCACCTGCCCCGTGCCTCCAGCCTCCGTTCGCTATCCGAGGCAGGCCCAACATCTTCCACCACCACAGCCACCACAGGAAAGATGAACCGCTTCAGCTCCTGCGACTCCCTCGCATCCGTGACCTCCACTGCAAGTTCCCGCCGCCACTTGTCCAACCTGGCCATCCCTGAGGAAGGCGAAGAGGAGCCCAGCTCGAAAGTCATGCCTCCTCTTGGGTATCAACCAATGCGTCGTCGATTACTCGGCGGCCTGGTGACGGAAACCGGAGAGTCGCAATTGGGATCGGAACCACTTGTGTTCCAGAATCGCAGACTCCTCGGGAATCAGGACAAGGAGAGGGCCGAGGCAGGGGAGACCAGCTCAGACATTCTCCCAGCTATCCGACGAGCGCAGTCCACCAGCAGCCTAGCGTCAAGCAGCTCCAGAACGGGCCAGAGACGAGCCCTCAGCGTGCACTTTGGGGAGTTACCGCCATCCAGAGCGTCGCGTAGAGAGTCCGATTCAGACTCTTCAAGTTCTGGCGGATCTCAGAAGCGCCGTGGGCCTCAAGGAGAGAGGCTGGAAGCCGAGGGCAGCGAGGACGTCAACTCGGTGATGAAGAAGTACCTCAAAAAAGCAGAAGTCGACTAGAAGGCTCAACGAGGTTAAGCTTAAAACTGCACTGGCCTGCTTTACATTTAAGGGGGTCATATCATGAGGAACCTAATTTTCCTTGATCTTTTGAGTTTCTACTGAAATACACTGTAACTTTGAGAGCTCAAAACCTCTTCCAGAGTCCAAATCCAGGGATATTTTGAAATCGGTGGATCTGTATTGGCAGAAACCTGGTATTTGTGATATCAGAAACATTATTATGTGATCACCCACAGGTTGCACATCACAAACGTCAGTTTGCTGTTTAGAAGAAGTTGCATTTTCTGTTATGTCTGGAGCAGGGTTCGTACAAGGTGCTTTAAGTACTTTAATTTGACTTTTTTAAATTTAATCCCTGGAAAATAGCAATATTCCTGAAGAAGTACTTGAAAAGTGCTTGAATTATTGAAAGAAAATGCATCTATAAAATAAGCATTTAATTTTGCAAATAAGCACATCTTTTCACGCAAAATACACTCAATTCAAAAACACTCAATGTTGCTTATTTCATTTAATGTCAGAAAACTATTGAACTAAGCAAGTAGTAGTACTGACAGTGTCGTGTAAACATGGCTGAAGATGCGAAAAGAGGAACAGATGAACCGAATCAATTGAGTCATTTTACGCTGGAACTGCTCTGATTGATTCAAACTCGTGACTTCGATCATTCATTTCAAGCAACTCACTAGCAAAAACCAGATCAAATTAAAAGAGTCAATCATTTCAACATCACTTGTAATGATTTCAAAAAGCATGTAGTGATGGGTGAAACGGCTTTTCGAACTCTGAATCAGTTAAACCTTTGTATCGCTCGCAACAACATTTCGCAAGTTGAATGAGTCCAGTTGAATGATTCAAATGATTTGCAATACGCTGCATAAGTCAAATGATTCACAATCCATGCTCCAAGTCTTAATATGAAATGATGGTTCATGAATCATTATTCAGATCAGAACTTTGGAGCGGATTTGCAAATCTTTTGCTTTAGATTGGAACTTGGGAGCGTGAATCATTTGATTTAAATCTTGACTTCGGAGCGGGTTCGCGAGTCTTTTGTTTTAGATCGGATCTTTGTAGCGCGGATCACGAATCATTTGATTTAAATCGGGACTTCGGAGCAGGTTCGCAAATATTTTGCTTTTGATCGGCTCTTCGTAGCACGGATCGCGAATCATTTGATTTAGTTCGAGACTTCGGAGCGAGTTCGCAAATCTTTTGCTTTAGATCGGATCTTCGTAGCGCAGATCGCGAATCTTTTGCTTTAGATTGGATCTTAATAGCACGGATCACGAATTATTTGATTTGGATCGGGACTTCGTAGTGCGGTTCGCAAATCATTTGATTTAGGTTGGAACTTTACAACAGGTGTGCGCATTCGCCCAGAATTTGGAATAGAAGACAGAAGCGAAATCCATGATTGAAGTCGGTGAAAAGAAAAGCAGTGCTTGAAAAGTCCTTAAAAAGTACTGGATTTTTATTTTACAGTATCTGTGCGAACCCTGGTCTGAAGCAGAAATGCCTTTTCAGAAGGTACACTTTTGTTCCTTTTAGGTACTAATATGTACCTTTAAGGTACCAATATGCTGTCTTTAGGGTACAAAGGTTTACCTTTTGAAACGGTACCACAACAGTGACAGCTTTTTGCACCTTTTGTAACTTTTTTTCTGAGAGTGAATGTTCACCTGTAAAAATGTAAGGCACAACTTCAAATGGTTATAGAGGAGGTGGAAAAAGGTCACAAAAAAAGTTTAGCTTTTAAGTGTATGACCCCTTTAAATGTAAAAAAAACTCTGAAAAATGAGCAACATGAAAGTAAATTGAATTGTGAAAGGATGTGAATCATTTAGTCACTCTTTTTTTCCTTTCTCCTGACAGGATAGATGAAGACGTGGAGAATCGTCCCTGTCCAGAATGCATTTTACTGGAAGCACAAATACACTGAGGATTTATTTTGAGCATTGTTTGTACACGTAAATAAAGATGTTAACGCATGAAATTCCTAAAATTCTCAGCGTAAACATGCCCTTTATTTGAGCCGCGCCGATACCCGCAGGTGCTTCAGGTCAGGGAAATGAATCTTGACCAGCGAGCGCTTGCTTTCCCTCTCAGCAGTCAGTGCAAATTTGTTGAACTCCTACAGATGTAAATAAAAACGTCGAGCAGAATCATTGGTATTTGCTTCGACCTTTCAAAGGAGAGAAGCAGCATTACACTCACAGCGGAAAACAACAGAAATAGAGCAGTTTTACAAAGCAGAGGCTCTCCATAATAATGGAGACCGACCTCGTTTCTGCAGTCAAACCATTAACCTAGACTTATTTGCCTAGGAACGGAGTCAAGAAAACAGTTTGTACTTAATTGCCAGAGCAAAATTTGAAGACACTACACACGCTTGGCAAGCATAAACGGGCTAAAGAAACATTCCAGATTCAGTCATCCTAAATTGCAGCGTAATATTGGTTATCACAAAGAATAATTTTAACCATTTTCCTTGAGGTGACAATAAGGCCGGTACAAGTGGAAGTAATTGGGGCTAATTTTGAGGTCTTGTTTTATAAAAACTCAAACTTATTTTAACTGAAGTCATTCAATGTGGTCATATCTATTATGCCGCAAGTGCTAAATTGTATCGAGCCTGCAATATTCCTTCAACTACATCTACTTACTAAAAGCAGTGCATTACAGTGATTCTTACCACAGTAAGTGTTTTCTTAACTCTTACCTGTGGTAAATCACTATAATGCAGTGCCTCATTTAAATTGGTGCTTCCATTGCATTAAGATGACAGCTGCATCTGACAGGTTTACACCAGCCCAGTCATACTTTCTTCCACAGACAAAATGCTTTTAGAGAAAACGAGACCAGTTTGCTTTCCCCTCCAACAGTTTTATTGACAAGCAGCAGAACTACAATGGGACCACGGTGAGAAATTGGAGCTCCCGACTCAGATGTCCAGCAGCGGCCTTTTGGGAACGTGCCGCTTCCCATCCACATCTGCAATAGGAGAACATGATCAATGCTTGAGTCTCTACATGATCAAATTAGTAGATCATTTACAGGTCCTTGCCTGGTCACACCTTTGCAGCTTGCGCCTTACGTCCCCTTCCTTTACCCTGAAAGAAACAAATGTTATTTGTGCATTGCTTTAGAAAAAAAAAGAGGAATCTTCAGAGAAAACAAAAGTACCTTTTTAGGTGGATTTTCCCCATCTGAGGCTTCCCTGCATTTACAAAACATTTGATTAGTTTGCTTTGAGAAACCAATGGAAAAAATAAAAAATAAATGTTTGATTTAACTTACTCATCCTCTCCCTTTTCTGGCTTCTTTCTCTTTGAAGATAAAAAGAAGCCATTAGAATTTGAACAAATTTAGTTCAAACGATTTGTGAGCTACGAGACGAGGCCTTACTTTGCCAGCACCATTTTTTGTGACTTTCTTAACCGGTGATTCTTCAATATCTTCCTCCTCTTCTTCTACCTCCTCATCCATCTCTTCATCCAGCTCTTCTTCGTCAGAATACTCCTCCACTGGGAGAGATTTTGGCACAATTGATTTAAACAGGAACCACAGATAGTAGCTAAAAATAGAGCCGAAACGACCACTCACGGGCCACATGTTCCGCTCCGACGTACACCGGCCCAGAGCCGTGCTTCAGGCGAAAGGTCACGGGCGGATGAAGATCCAATCCAGACAGGTTGACCTGATGGAGAATGAAATCTCATGAGGTACACGGACTTGTGGAGGTCAAATGTGATTACTGTGGCTCTAGTCAAAGAAAACCATAGAAGACTCAAAATAGATTGAAAATGTTCTTTAACCATCTGGTGCTGCTCACGTGATCGTCAAATAATGTTAACAAAACGTACAGCATTTTAGTTCAAAGTGGTTTATTTCACATTTTTAAGGGATTTTATAGTACTAAATTGTATTTATAGAGTAGTTGTGATCTGCTTATTAGCTGGTGCCTGAAAATTACATTTCCAACTTGGACTAATGTAAATCATAAATACTTTGGAACACAGTTTGGTCTCTTTTAAAGATGACACTGTAGATTGATGAGCTGAAAAGAGTTTTTAAAAAAAAAAAAAAACCACACACACACAAACAAATAAATAAATAAAATAAATAATAAATATTATATTATATTATATTATATTA
>JAHKKF010517463.1:9252-21050 GCA_019740295.1 Labeo calbasu | reverse complement strand
TTCCAGCTCCTGCCATCAGGAAGACGCTACAGGAGCATCAGAGCCCGCTCTGCAAGACTGCTCAACAGCTTTTTCCCCCAGGCTGTGAGAGCCCTCAACTCCAACCACCTCACCCCCCTCTGAAACCTTATCCACAATGTAAACTGTTGAAAAACTCAAAACACGGTGCAATTCTGAGTGTGCTACACACAGGTGAGTCGACTGGACAAATCACCTGTAGTAACGCATTCTTTCGTCTCTATATGCACCAGGCACGTTCCTATAAACACTACGTTACACAAAAAAAATATTGTGCACCTCCAAGTGTGCTACAAATAGGTGAGTGGGCTAGACAAACCACCTGTAGAAACACACTCTTTTCTCTCTATATGCACCAGACACTTTCTTATTAACACTCCATGTTACAAGGACCTAATAAGGACTTAACAAATGTTTACTTGTCAGTGCACCACAAATCATATTGCACTATTTGATTCTTAACCTTTAAATACCTCTTCTCCACATTATTATGTAAAGTACTTGTATAGTCTGTCTTAGGTTATGTGTATGTGTAGTCAATTATTTATAGTATATGTATAGGTAGATGTATAGGTTTAAAAAATTGTTTCTACGTCTAGTGTATGTTCATATTTATGTTTATTTATGTAGCACCGTGGTCCTGCGAGACACGACATTTCGTTCCACTGTATGTCCACACACGTAGCGGAATGACAATAAAGCTCGACTTGACTTGACTTGACTTTGTATTTTCTTAATTTCGCTTTTTTCTTGCAATTGCTAGTTTGTATCTTGTAATTTTTTACATTTTTTTCCTCGCAACTTTTAGTTTATCTTGCAATTGCAAGAGATTATATCTTGCAATTATTTTTTTCTTGCAATTCAGACTTTTTTCTCACAATTGCAAGTTTATATCTCGCAATTCATTTTTCTCATGAAAGATGATATCTTGCAATTATTTTTTTCTTGCAATTACATGTTTTTATCTCGCAATTGCAAGTTTATATCTTGCATTTCAGACTTCTTTCTTGCAGTTCTTTTTCTTACAAATCTGGCTTTTTTTTCTCACAATTCTGACCTTTTTTCTTATAATTGCGTGATATAACTCGCAATTCTGAGAAAAAAATAATGTGCTGAAAATGAACAAAAGTTTTAAACTGAAAATTAAACAAAAGTTAGATTACATGCCTGATTATACAGTATCTGTCAGTTGTTTAACATTTACATTATACCGTAAAAGAGCTGTTAAAAATATTAAATGTTAAGTTTAGTTACTTACTATCTTGCACTTCATGGCTGTCAACTGCAGCGTCTAAACGGTAAATCCCACCTACTTTGATTTGATTGGTCATCTTAAACCTTTTTAACAACGATAAGTGCAGCTCATGGAAAAGTCGCCTGTCCTGGCTCCTTGAAGCAGAAAAGTGGAACTAATATTAAGCAATTATTTTACAACTTCTATTATATACACCTTAGGAAAAATACAGAGGTCCAGACCTCGGAGAGCTCAGTGATGTGTACGGCCATGGTTTAGTGCTTTTAAATGAATAGCTTAGCCTAAAATGAATTTTCTGTCATCATTTACTTACCCTCATTATGTTCCAAACTCATCTGATTTCCCAGGTTGGTGGTTTGTTAGCACAGAGGACGCTCAAGGTTGGGTACCAGCCACGTGTCTGGAAGCTCAGGATGACCCTGATGATTTCTCACTCCCAGCAGAAGAAGGTAAAGAGTCCTGTTTGTCATCAAATGTTCCTTATCATCACTCTCACTGGAATCAGATATCTGCAACAACTAAAAATCTCCTGTTTATTCAGATTTGGGATCTCTGAAGGTGAAGTGTATAATTTTTTGAATGCTCTAATTCTTAGTTTAATATGCAGAAACTGTAAGAATGACGACTAGAAGCAAGTCCATAGGTTGTCAAGAGTGTAAACTTATTTGTAGCACATTGACAGCATTTATCTGTTTGAAAACCCAAGTCTACTTCTGGCTCAAACAAGTGATTTGAAGAAACTGTTAGACCGAAGTATAAGACTTTTAAGAATTTTTAAGAAAATGTAAGTAATAAATTGAATGGAACACAGGATGTCAATATGGTTTCTAAAGGTAAATGTATTAGCAACGCTTCACATTTACATGAAACAAGAAGTCTTGTTTTCTGAGAAACTGATCAAAATGAAAGTGAGTTCATGATTAAAACTAGAACAAATATCTGCCAATAAACTCTGAAAATCAACTTAATTACTTAAAATGAAAAACAATGCATTGCCAGATTTGTGTCTATTTTAAGCATAAACTCACGTAATTGTGTTCAGTTTCTTAGATAACAAGACTTCATACGTTTCATAGGTTTCATTTAAATGTATCTTGCTCTCTACACGACTTACCAAACATCTAGCTTCAGAAGACACTGATTCATTTTTAAGGGTCAAATTTTGGGCATCATGTGCACTATACGAGGAAATGATGAGAAATTTGACATTTTTAGGTGAAACATATATGGTAAACCTTGCTGAGTCATAAAGACTCTAAGAGTCTCTTGGGTAAGTAAGAAACAACAACACCGTAAACCAGCCAGAACATTTGAATGCCCTGATAACCACCCTCAACACCCTGGCATCAAAGCATAAGTACAAATAAGCTTGTTTTTGTAGTTCTGTTCAGTAGCACAAAAATTGCACACTTCACCAGAGGTTTTAGAAAGGCAGTCTTACTCAGATGTTACTCAGAAAGAGAGATGAGAAGGATAGAGTTATTCTCAGTTCTTCAAATACGAGTGCAGTCTTTAGTAAGAGTAGATATTTGGTAGGGCAGCATGTGCAGTATAAAGAGACGTGACCTGAAGGTTTTCACATGTGTCTGCTTGCTCTCTGCTGGAGTGTGCCGGAGATTCTGGTCACTGCCGAGGCACGTTGGTCGCCGCCGTACTTTAGGGGATCTGTTCAGCACAGGCTTTGGCCAAGGTGGAGAGCACACCACTTTATCACTCTATTGTGACGATGATCTGACCCACGCATGCATCTGTGACCCCTGCATGCAGTGCATGTGCTGCAACCTGTATGTCTTGTAGAACTGACCACAGCACGAATCAGGGAATTGCCTTTTTTGAACAACACTTTCATTTTACTTTTCATTTGTGGCTTGCAAAAGGAACTGCCAAAGCATGTGAAATAACTCATGCCCTTGTGAAATACATGGTGTTGACTGATGCATGACTTGTCATGAAAACTCTGTAAATATAAATGTCAAACAAACACAATCACAATTGAAACAAATTAAAGGGAAAGTTCACCCCGAAAATGAAAACTTGCTGTTAATTTACTCACCCTCAAGACGTCCAAGATGCAGATGACTTTTTTTCTTTAGTGGAACAATAAAGAAGATTTTTAGCTGAAACCGTGAGCCATGGTGATTCATAAAATGCAAGTCAGCGGCAGCCCATATGAGAATAAATAAAAGCATATCAGTTTGCAGAAAAGAATCAGATTTTTTCCATTACCTGAGGCTCTGGATTACAGGTAGTTATTTAGTAAATAATGTTAAATTTCTTGCACAGACCAATCGTTTCGCTTCATAAGACCTCAGGAGCCACTGGTAGTCATTTTGTGCTCATTGATATGCTTTTTTATTCTCAAGTACAGGCAGCTGCTCATTAATTAAATCATTAATAACATTCATGAAATAATCTTATATTATTATTCAATAAATAAATTACTTTTGCTCATACGTGTTAGGGGATGTTCATATCTTTAAATATATTTCAACGTGCAACTCAAAATGATGCCTTAAACCATACAGCTTATTGAGTCTAGTATCATGTTAACTATATCAGAAATAAATCTGAATAACCCATTGCATTCTGGGAGTAAGTATGAAATACAAAAATGATAAAGCTAAAGTTTGTCTCTGGCATAGAATTGAATGTGAATCTAAACCCATCAAACCTGCTGTACTCATATTATGTTTAGATTGTGATTTTGTTGGTAGCATGTGAATAATCATTCTTCCCAGCAGATGTGCTTATGCTGTGAGTAGTTTGAGTCTCTGGTCAGATCCTCTCCACCCTCCTTCATCTGCTATTCATCAGAAAGCTCAAAACAGAAAGAGGAAATGCAGTTTGCAAGCAGCCATTCACTGTAAAAGTGCAAATGTTAAAAGCGAAATTTTTTCCACTATATCATATTTACCACTGCACGTTTTCAACTATTTTGGCAAAACTATGAAAGCATTATAAGCTGATGAGTCTTCTGAAAAAAAAAATAATAATAATGTTATGGATATCAATGTTTTCAAGCAACTGGACACTTTCTGGTTGTCAAGCTTTAGTGAAACATAATTGTATTTGTGTACATTTTTGTGCAAAATAAAGAAAACCTAAGTGGTAAACGGGCTGTAGTGGTTGGATGTTTTCCATGAATGGCACTTTTAACTAAAATTTCAAATATCCCTTTCATATCCTCAGAGGAAAAGTACACCGCAATCTATCCGTACGCTGCGCGCGATCAAGATGAAATTGATTTGGAGAGAGGCATGACTGTAGAGGTCATTCAGAAAAACTTGGAAGGCTGGTGGAAGATCAGGTAAAATCAAACTCAAATGTCCTCAGAATACATACTTAACGGGCATTTTCTTAGAGCACTGTCCATTTCGCCCTCATAGATACCAAGGAAAAGAGGGCTGGGCCCCGGCGTCCTATCTGAAGAAAGCTGATATCCTCAGTCAGAAGATGGCAGCTGGCGCTCCAGTTCATGCCAGCACTAATGACCTAGACGTTGCTTGCAAACAGCAAAATGCCAACAAGGAAAACAAGGAGAATCAGCGCGACCGATTTTCACCATTTTCAGAAAGCAAGCGCAGTAAGCAACAGTTTGTTTCTTTATAATCTTTAAAAAAAAAAAAAAAAAAAGAGTATTTAAGGTTACTGACAAGGCCTAAAACTACACTTTTGCCACACCTGCCAAAGACCGGTGACTTGAGAACATTTACCGGCCATAAATATTTTTTATCAGCTATGAAACCCTGTTTGTGAACAACCAGGAAGTTGCTACTACAACAACAACTAAACATATTTAACAAACAAAACTCAGTCAACGAAAGCCACTGCATTGTAATCGCGATACAAACAAAGATGCTGCATACATCCAACTTGCAGTTTCTGTTTTAAATTTTTTGTACAATTTCAACAGAATGGTCTGAATTTAGCTACTGAAATTATGCTACATAAAACATCTGCCAGAAACAAAAACAGCAGATGGGCTGCATGAGAATGCAGATTCACTCTCTGACACCAGATGGCGCTTATGTAACAGCAGTGATATAGCGTTTCCTTGGTTACTGTTGTAAATACTGCATTAGAAAAATGTTACCAGCCAACTGGCGATTGATGCTATTTAGTACACGCAGTGACCCAACAACGATTTTTACTTGCATTTGGCGCTTGGCGAGTGTTAGTTTTAGGCCCTGGTTACTGAACTTAAGGTTCCTCAAATAGGCTAAATAATCTCCAAAAATGTGATCAAGGTCCAAAAGTGAAGCAGAGATAAAAAAAAAAATAATATTAATGGATCTCAAGTTGTGTCATTCAAAAATATAATGCCCTGATTAGTACCATTTACTTGCTTGATTGTAGTCCACTCTCAGTGCTGGGTTTTGCGTAAGGAAGGGTATCTGGCGTAAAATAAATATGCAGATATTCTTGCAACCCCATAACAGGAACAGCCAAAAATAAGAGAAGCCAAGAGAAATAGGAGATTGTGACCCTCTAATCTCTGCCCTCTCCTCTTTTGCAGAAGCAGGAGCGCGACAGAGGCCTCCACCACGCCGGGATCTTACTATAGTAAGGGTCATCATTTACAATTGCATCTCAAATATTTCTAATTCTGTCTTCAGGGTTCAAGGATATTCAAGGGGTGTTTCTCATGTTTCATTTGTGCATCCTCATTTCTTTTCTTTGCTTCCTTTCATGGCATCTTAGCCCCACCCCCTTAGGACTCCTCAGGAAGCTCCCTCACTCCTCACACCTCCACGTGGTGCATTTAGACCAAGGTTTCTCAGCTCTGGCACTTCAGATCCACTTTCCTGCAGTGTTTAGCTCCAACTTTGATCAAACTCACCTGCCAGTATCTTCTTAAAGACCTTGATTAGCTTGTTCAAGCGTGTTTGATTAGCGTTGGAGTTGAACTTTGCAGGTGGACCTTGAGGACTAGAGTTGAGAACCCCTGATTGAGAAAATTGAGATGCCCTTCAAGATGCCTTGATTCTGATTGGTTTCCAACTCACGGGCTGGAGGACTGAGAAGCGAGGAAACAAGGAAGCATCAGTTTGAGAATTAAGAAGCACCCAAGACATGTTAATAACTCTTGGCCTGTCTCTTCTTCTAGCCACGAGGAGCGAATCTGCCTAAACCTCCAGTGCCCCCACAAGTAGAGGAGGAGTATTACACCATAGCTGACTTTCAGACAACCATCCCAGACGGCATTAGCTTCCAGGCAGGAGTGAAAGTTGAAGTGAGTATAGCAGCTGAGAACACTTCAGCTTTCATTTTTTGACTACTTTTCGTATGAACACATCTGGATATTCCACATTCATCTCTATAATTACCTCACATCTTGCACTTCCAGGTCATCGAGAAGAACTCCAGTGGTTGGTGGTACATTCAGATCGATGATAAAGAAGGCTGGGCTCCAGTCACATTCATTGACAAATACAAGAAGACTAGCAGTGCCTCTAGGCCTAACTTTTTGGCCCCCCTTCCTGGTGAGATGGGTCAGCTGAAGCTTGATGATACCTCAAGCAATAATACCAACTCTGAGCAAAGTTGGTCCAAACCCCTACCAGACGAACCTTCATCCAACTCTGATGTTTCCACCCGTTCCAAGCTGAGAGAATGGAAGCCCAATGCAGTCAAGAGCAGCTCCCATTTTTCAGGGCCTTTGCCTCCTCCTCCATCCTCACCCACGGCTGAAGAGAAGCCAGCTTTACCGCCAAGGAGAGAATCCATCAACAAGAGCCTGGAACTGGAGGACAAACCCAAAGCAGACCTTTCTAAACCTCTCCCGCCCAAACCACCAGCCCCAGGGGTCATCGTCCCAATGGTGACTCCAAAAGCAGCTCCTCTCAAACCAGACAAACCCCCAGAGATGAAGAAGGAGGAGAAGAACAAGCAGCTCTACCTGCGCAACGAGATGGGCTTAGAGTGTGGCCACAACGTCTCGGCCAAGGAGGTGAAAAAGTTCAACCTAAAGCATGTGGCCAAGCAGCCTCCCAAACCCAAACCAGATTTGCAAGAAGACAAGCCGGATTTGGCCAGCCCAGCCCCGTTCCTCAAGCCCAAACCAGTGCTCAGACCAAAACCCCCACCTGCAGCCAAACCAGAGCCAGTGGCTAAGAACGAGCTGGACATCACAAACCTTCGGAGTAAGCTTCGTCCATCCAAACCTCCAGAGCTCGGCAGCAACTCGACTGATCCCAATCAACAGAGTGATACGCCATCCAACAACCCCCCAAATAATGGCAGAACTAATGAGGAGTCCAAATTCCCCAGTAAACAACAAAACGGTCATGACCCGTCAGAAACAACTAAACCACCAACAGCCGCACCAAAAGAGCCTCCCCAAAGGCCTTCTGTGGCACCTAGAAGACCTCCTCCACCAAAGAAGTGTCCTGAGCCAGCCAGTCCTACAGAAGCTCCCAAAGCTCCCCAAAAAGACTTGCCGGAGGCCAAGCTGCCCGGCCCTCCTCAGAGCAGACCCCCGCCACCCAAAACGAAACCAAAAGACAAGGAGAAGGAGGAACCCAAGCCCAAAGTACCCGTGCCACCGAAGCCCCTCATTAAGACGGACAAACCGGGGCCTCCGAGAGACAAGCTCCCACCTCTTATCAAGGAGCCGGCCAAAGAGGAGCTGTTCTTAGCTGTGGCGGACTTTGAAGGAGACGAGCAGACGCCTGGCTTCAAAGAGGGCGCTGTTTTCGAAGTTCTGGAGAGAAATAATAGCGGCTGGTGGTTTTGTAAAAGTGTGAGCGATGGGCCAGTGATGGAGGGCTGGATCCCTTCCAATTACCTGACCAAGAAACCTTAGGTACTCTTGACTTAGCTGCCTAAAGAAAACTTATTTAATTAACATCTGTTATTTATGGGTACCTTTTTTTTTAAAAAATGACATTCCATCCTTTGCAAGTTTAAACAGGCCATAATAATTTGTTTGCTTGCTTTTTTTTTTTTGTAACTCTTTTCCCTTGGGGGAAAACCATGTGTGCTTTCATATGTTAGCACTGAACATCAAGATTCTTGCCTATTCTTATGTTAATCAAACCTTATATGTATCGCTAAAGGTTTAAGTGACTAGCAATATATGCAGCCTTCATGATATTGTGCCTCAATATAATACGCAAAGCTCTCTGTGCTTTTGGTGTCGATTATGCAAACGTGATGTCTATCAGCGGATTAGAAATTCTATATTACGCATACTATGAAACCGTACAAGTAGCAGGCTTGAGCTTACATGGCACAATCGACGCCTGGAGAATTTGTTAAACTAGCTTCCTATTGTTACGTTTCCATTTTGAAGTTTTTAGTTTACAGAAATTGGTCTGCTTTCTGGTTCTAACACTATGAAAGGCTACAGATCGTGTTGCTTATTTATCTACTTTATTTTTTTTGTTTCAGTCTGCACTTCTTTTATAGACTTTACGTAGAAATCTGCACTGCGGAACTGACGAGTAAAGGGAAGGTGCAGAACGAGGAGAAACAGGAAACACAAACACATAGCCTTAAGGGTTACAGAACAGTGGCACCCATTTCTTATTTTTTGATTTTTATTTGATTTCTGTCACATGAATGTTTTAGCAAACATTGATTTTAAAAAAGCAACCCCCTTAATCACATTATATACATTAGTGAATAACAGAATACCTCAGAACAGCCATAATATTGTCATTGTTTTATATCGTCAGTATTGCCCAAACAAAGTATTTTCATATCACTGACAAAGGTGCTTTAGATATTTTACGATCATTGTCAAATGTTTTAACATTCATGCTTGACTGGCTTCAAGCATACATTTGATAAACATGTTTATTTTTAACACTACATTTGAAAATGTGGTTTATTATGTTACGAAACTATTTCTTGTCTTTTTTGACAGTTTTGTTATCCATTCATTTATCAGAAAACAGTGTTAAATAGGTGCCCAGGCTCACTTGACAATACCGGGAGCACCGAAAATCCTATGCTCGTTTTGCTCTATGGTCATCAGCTCCTAGTTGCTATAAAATGCATTCATAAAAGCACTCCATCTACAAATGCAAGTGCCTGAGTTTGGAAAGGAAAATGGAAGGTGTTCTTAAGTTAATAGGTTTTTGCAAGAAAATGACTATGAGAAAAAAAAAAATCATATGAAGGATGAAAGAGAGAAGAGGGAAAATGCTGCAAGTATGAAACTTGAGTTTCACAGAAATACAAAATTTATGTTGAAACTCAAACCAGGTAAAAATGAACAAAGGCGAGATGACATGGGTAACCTGTTTGTTTGTTGTTTTCTAAGCATTTTTGTGATGTTTTGTCCGTAGTATTTCAAGTTTTGACTTTTAACTTTTTTCTTAATGTAAATCAAATAAACATTTCAAATAGTCAAAAAATGTTTTATTATTATTATTTTGAGCGATTCCAATTATACTGGTATTAAAACTGTGAGAGTTATCAACAGTACACTTCTTGCTGTCTTCAGTTTATGGAATTGTTTTGTGGAGTTTTCTTGTTAATTTATTTTCTTACAGAATTTAAGGGAACTTCATTTTTATTACCAAAGCAAAGAAAAATATAACTGGATTTTGAAAGTTTTTTTCAAACTCCCTCAAATGGTGTTTGATCAATTTCCTAAAAGTAGGCAATAAAGGAGAGCTGAACAGATTTATGTTTTGCAGTAAATCAACTAGGAATGAAACTAATTGGTGACTAATATCAAATTCTGTAAACATATTTAATTAATATCTCACATTAATGTGTTTGCTTGAAAGTCCATATTTTTAAATGGACATATTTTGAGATAAAAACTTTCCCATAATTTTTTCAGTGATCTTTGGCTGATACAAATTTACATGGAGGTAAAAGGATTTATGAAGTGTTTAATGAAGGTGGAAACAGCAGTACTGTACATATTTTGGTTCTGTGGCTTTATTACATGTTATTGAATATCTTTTAAAGTACTTTGTAAACTACCCTGCTGAAAAAAAAACAATAGACAGCGTCACAAAATGTGTAATGGTTTTACTGGTTATAATGGGACTTGTATTGGTTTTAATGGAAACTGTAATGGACCCTGTTGGTCTCTACTGGTAATTGGTCACCTTCTATTGGTGGCTTGTTAAAACCAATAAATCCTGATGGAATATATCCAAAAACACACTACAGAAAAACATGTTTTAATGTTGTAATGTTTGTAATGGTATTTGTAGTGGAAACCATTAGAATTTTCTGTGATGGTTCTATTGTATTTTTTCAGTAGGGTACCGTTTTTGCAACAATTTTAAGGAAATATTATTGGGCAGAAGTTTTGAACTATTACGATTTATTTACCAAGGCTGTATTTATTTGATGTAAAAAATATATATATAATATATTCTGTGAAATATTGCTGATGATTTCTGAAGGATATTGTGACACTCAAGACTGTAGTTAGCCTAATGGCTACGGAAAATTCAGCTTTTCCATGACAAAGATGGTATTCAAAGTATAAAATCGACTTTCATAAGGGTTTTTAACTGTATTTTCGATCAAATAAATACAGCCTTGGTGATCAGAAGAGATTTTAACGTTAAAAATCTTAATGTTTCCAAAGTGCCGATCAGTAGTGTGTTTGATTTTAATCAGATGCTCATATAGTAACGGGGTTGCCAACTCTCACGCATTTGGCGTGAGACACACGCTTTCAGCCTCTGTGTCACGCTCTCACTCTGCCCATGGAAATGTCACGCCAAATTGGCAACCCTGCTTGCGATTGTAAACAAAGTTTCAGCATTTTTTAATTGTTTCAGCAAGTTTTAATACTAAATTCAAACGATAAATACCCTTTTGCAGCACGTAATGTGGCGTAAATCGTAAAATGTAGCGCTTCTGTTAATGCCAGAGCCGTTTCAAAACAGAGCTGCGACAAGCTTTGATCTCGCCGGCGTCGCCGCCACGCGGTCACGTGAGTCACGCAGCTCTCAAAACAAACCAGCGGTGACAGTATATTTGAATGTGTTTAAATAGGATAGAAACGACAGCTTCACTATACAAGTATTTGCAGCAATTTTTTGGTAAACATTACAACATATTATGCTTTGATTTTCACGTCGATGACATTTACAGTATAATTTTATTCTGGAGAGTGATGGAGAGGCGACCCTTACGAAAATTAAATATGGTTGTACTACAAATAAAACCAAAAAATCATGGTTACTATACTTAAAGCATGGTAACCACAAATTAACCATGGTCTTGCTACACTAACCACAATTTAACCATGGTATTTGTAGAAAAACTATGGTTATACAAATGGTAATCAATGCGCCAAAAAAACATGGTTACTACACTTTTACTATAATTAAACCATGGTTCATTTTTGTAAGGGTTAATATGGTGTTCTTGTATTTAACCCTCAGGTATTGCTAATGTGACCATACAGCTGAAACATTTTTCAGTTAAATAAATGTTCTGTATTTTTAGTTCAATAATATTTATTTAATATTTTAAGGAGATCGTTTAGTACTAAATACTATGTGTCCAATAATTATGGTCCATTAATGACTTATATATATAT
>JAHKKF010517462.1:8640-46135 GCA_019740295.1 Labeo calbasu | reverse complement strand
ACACACACACACACAATGAGTACCTGACAGGGAAGAACTGAACAGACAGGAACTTAAATACTAGGGATAATTGGAAATACAGGTGCACTGATTCATAATCAAACTAAACGAGGAGAGGAACATGACCAAATAAGGAAAAACAGGAACAGAAATGACTTTTCAAAACTTTTCACACAGTGTGCACAACATCAGCCTATGTGGGCTAAACTGTGGATCATTTAACATTGCATTGGCCACAACTTTTTGTACCCACAGGCCAAATTGCACATAATTACATCCTTTTTTCAAAACTGTCAACCTAATGTTTATAACCTACAAAACTGAATAAGCCAGCTATTTGCTGCATTTCTACAGCAATACTGAAATATATTCCAAATCTAAAATATAAAGTACTATTAAAACAATTAGATTTAGCTGAACGCCAGCACAGGTGTTAGTCTTTCAGTTTCATTATAAAGGAGACAACATATTGTACTGCAGTGGAAACATTGACCATGTAACATATCGCTATTTTGGTTTTAATTTTAAAAAAAAAAACACTGCATAATGCCAGCTGTTGTTAGTGTTCTATAGCACTAAAAGGAAATAAAAAGCATTCTAAAGTTCATTCTAAATGCTAATTCCATTTTAATATAAATTTAAACTACGGTACAGGGGTGACGAACTCCGGACCTGGAAAGCCACAGTACTGCAGAGTTTAGCTCCAGCCACGATAAAACTCACCTGCCTGTAGCTTGCTGTGTGTGTTTGATTAGGGTTGAATCAAAACTCTGCAGGGCTGTGGTTCTCCAGGACCGACATTTGCCACCCCTGCTATAGTATATTTATTCAAATTGTGACAAATATCTGAGGGAACATTTGCTGCTGTTTTACTATTTACAGTTCCAATTCTATACACAATACCATAATCTTTGATTGATGTGCTGATGCGTGTCCAATAAACACTCTGTTTGACTGGCCATCGAATGACACATTGCGATTAATCAGCTACCACAGCTAGAAATATCCCCTCCAACCAAATGATGGAGCAGAGCAGTGGTCACATTTGGTAACTGAGTGATTAATCTGACTTCTTTATAATCAGCGTTTGAAGATTAGAGGAAAGAGAAAAGAGAAAAGCCAAAGCTCAGTGGCATGCGCTACTCATTTAGAAGCATGAAAATGAGCATGACAGCAGAGCTATTGAAACATAATCTGAGAGAGACTGACAGAAGGAAAGCCAGACGATGAAAATCACGGACAGTAAGACAGATAGACAGAGAGAGAAAGAAGCAGCATCCATATTTGCGGTATGTAAATCAGAGAAGCTGATCAAAGCTCTCCTGTCCTGCTTGAGCATCTTATTCATCTCTCCAAGGTCGAGCTGGCTGCCAAACACAGCGCTGCTTAATACAGATGTTTCAGCACTCTTGCTCACCATGTGCCGTCATTAACATTTCACACACTCTCTTCCTCCACGGTTCATCTTTCTCTCTCTCTCTCTCTCCAGCACACACAGGGTGAAGGGCCTTATTTCACACTTGTCTCATTTCAGCATACTCTGTCTCCCACACAGAGCACATGTGTTTCTCTGCAGCCTGACACAGTGTGACGCTGGACACTGAAAAAATATAAAACTGTCTTCTACGCATTAGCGACATTTGCTCATTATCACGATGCATATGTCATACTGGAAAAAGAACATGTAGGGAATATGTAGGTAGAATGGAACCTAGTGTGATTGGTTAAATGGAGGCATTATGGAGGCTGTGACTGAGGTTAATGCTCAGAGACATCAGCATTTCTAAACACAAATCAGTGCAAATGAACTAACACTGTAACACCATGTCCTAAGCAGATGTGCTGCATTGCCACGACACGACGAAAGGCAACTTTTCCATGTTTTTCTCCTAACCAGCCATGCACGATGAGCAACAGCGAATTTTGGAACTGTTTCTATTTCTGCAGCATTACGGCAGGAACAAGAAAATACAAACCATGACAATGATAATCTTGAGTACTGATAATTGCCTCATTTAATGTTAAAAGCATTTACTGTCATTTGACTTTGAATATCATTTTGCATAACCAATGGATATTGTTTTCCTCAGATCTTGAAAATAAACTAAAAAAATAAAACAAAATAAAATAAAATAAAACAAGTAACTCTTGCTCAGTCTTGCAGTATGTATGGCTTCATATTTTAATTTTAATATTTAATTTAATTATGTTCTTTATTCATTTCATTGTGAGTGCAGTGCAGCCGCTCACACGCTGTAGCTGTGTCGCATCTGGTGTAAAGAGACCAACTGCTTATCACTGGATGCTTTTCGGACCTAGTTATGACTTAAACAGTGTGTTAATATTGTAATATTTACACTACCAATGGAAATGCAAGATTTTTTTCTTTATCAAAACATTGAGTTGATTTCTAAGTGAACAAATCAGCTGATCAGTGTTTTCACATATGTTCACTGTGTGTAGGTAATCGATATCTGACTGTGGCATTTTGAACAGCAGTGTTTTCCTAAACAAACACACGCTGTTAATTTTAAATTATATGTCTAAAGTAGAGGACGACTGTGGTTAGTGTTTTTTGTGAATGTAAAGCAGATAATATGCTTTCAGTTTGTGTAAATAACCTGCTGATTTGTTAATTAGAAGCTGTAAAGTCTGTATTGATTGTGTATTTTACATTTATCTTGACATATTGATATGCATAACGATATGATTGTATAAAGCACTTCCCATTTCTTATATGCGTGGGTTTATGCATACTTTTTGAAAAAGAAAGACTGCAGTCTTTTTTATTGTTTATTGTGCAGCCCACTGAAAGGGCTGTAAATTTTATCATATGAATTTTAATTGTTTATGTTGTGGATTACTTTACTGTCATATTGGCTATAAGTTTATCTGCTGCCTCTTCCTCACTGTGTTGAGAGGTAAATTGTTAATGTCCAGTATGCATGCACACAATTCACACATTTTATTTTTATTATTACTATTTTTTTTATTCAAAGAAACACACACAGGTGTTTTAGTGACTGCCATCTGGAAAAGTCATTTAAACCATCTAATAAGCCTATAAAAACAAACCTGTTCACTTGGAAATCTGACAAAACTGTTTAATTTCCAGTTATCTTGAAAACATTAGATAGGGAGTCTTAAGATGACTTGAGGATAGCAAAACTTCATCTCTGTATAGGATTTCAGTATCAGCATAAGAGTTAATGTTTAGGCTTGACTTGTTGTAATGTGTTCAAAGATCAGATGATTCTGAGCCATTTTCAACAAACAATGTTTCTTTAATCTCATTTCTGTTCTTTACAGACTGTTGTGAATGAAAACAAAAACACTGACTTCAGTGACATCAGGCCAGAACTGAACTCAGGCCCCCGCAGTGAGTACAATTTATCAGTGCATGTACCTCTTGACCTTTCATCACAGTCATGCGGTCATCCTAACATGTTAAAAAAGCAAATAGAGTCCATTTTAGTTCCATGCTGACCTTAACAGGCTGTCAGAAGACGTATATACATGCTCACCTGCTCTCCTCGCCTCTCACCGAAATCATTCTGATATGTGATGTCATGCAGGTTTGTTTCTATAGAAAGTCTGCATGCATATTTTATCGCTATGAAAATAGACTCTATATGAGAGATTCAACTGACTGTCCTAGTCTTTACTGAGGGAAACAGAATAAACATATAAGCTCCAGAATATTCTACTTCTCCTGCCTGTAAGCGCAGAGCACTATTTCTGTTTCCCTCTCCCACCTACTGTCATGCAGCACCACTAGACACAACAAACAAACACCAGCAGAGAGAGAAAGAGAGAGAAGAGAATGATGCATGCGTGTCACAGCGAAATTTGTGTTTTCTGCCAAAACTCAGTTCGACCATGACACACTCCATTTATTCCCCTTGCCGAAATAGAGTTAGAATACATTTTTTACCAGTTTCTATGCTGACAGATGGCATAGCGGTGCATTGAATGGCAGCGGGTGGGTGTGCTCAGGAGGAAACATGAAGAATGAGGAGGAAAGAACAAAAGGAATTGTGTGGTTTTGGAATATGAGATGATTTAGAGGTGAAATCGAACATGGAAAAAAAAGGCAGGACAGCTGACAAGGTCACAGATGACTGAAGACACACGCTCAATGACTGCTGCCACAAATAACAAGAAACCATTGAATCGATCAGGCAAAATGTCAGTGGGAGAGCCAATAACATTTTAGTGCTGATTTATAACCAAATAAATGATATATATGTTATTCTAAAGTCAAAGGCTAATGCATCCTTTCTAAAAATCTTTTTGTCAATTGTTAATGGCATAAAGTAATTCTTAATTAAATGTATATCTTAATTAAATGTAAGGAATACTTTCACAATATCAGCAAATAACTACACAGTTTTGGGGAAAAAAAGTTAACACTGTAACTCTGAACGCTCATGCTGACCTCATGAAAATTTAATTTGCAGTTATAGTTATCAAAGTATGTGTAATCTATAACTGTAGTATGTCTTCCACAATATCACAGAACATCCTCAGGCATACTAATCCACTGTTGTGCTCTCAGTTCTCTCAGAAATTTCTAGTTGGTTACTGGAGTTCACATTATATTGTTTCATAATGTTTTTAAATGAGTGTGCCATGGACAGCATGTAATATAAGTCTCAGGTGTCATTTGAAAAATGCCTTTACAGCTCGTACCTCGAAAACTCTGCTAAAAAACAACTGTTTGGTTTTGATGATAATGTCTTTTGCACTGAAATTGTGCGTTTTAAACCATATTAGTTTAAACTTCTGAGCGCACACATCTGAAGAGAACGCACAGAAAGCAGCTGTGACACAGCATGTGAGTACTAAATTAAGACACACACAAGTTTATGTTAAAAACACACAGGAGTTACAAAAGCAGTTGATTATGTCTGTGACGGTAAACAGCTGGGAAAGAAATCACGTTTATATTAGATCTGTGTGGCAGCAGTGTAATGTACAGTAAATAAATAAATAAATCTACTGCTCTCTTGTCTCCTCTGAGGGTGGGAATCTAAATAGTGTTCTGTGCTTGACTGTGCAGCCAGCGACAGAACAGTAAGCATTTGCTCGCCATGTCGTTAGAACTGGTATAGCGTTGCAAAAACAAAACGATGGCGCCGTGGGTGGAAATGTGCAGATTTAGGGGTGGTAGTATTCTAATAAGATCCCCTTGTCATGAATTTTGATATGTTGAAGATTTGCAAAAATATTCGTGAATTAAATGTCTGGCACCACGGCATTTTGTGGACACATGCCCGATCGCATAGTCCCAGTCAAATTCTGCCAATAGTGGGTGCTACAGCACCAACACTCATAACTTCTTATTGAACTCCTCACGAAAGGAAAGTGGAAAGGAGACCAGAGGCCGTTTTCTTTGAATGGATGTCAATGGAAGAGAGGCTTCACTACGCTGAATAAACAGCTTTTTAGAGGAAACGCCTTATCATTTAATGAATCGACAGCCATCTGCTAATCTTCAACGTGTTTTACACTAAACAATACTTAACTATTATTAGACTTTACCACGAAAAAAATGCTGTTTTATAAAAGAAGTCACTGAGGTGGGATTCGGCACTTACGGCACTTCTCATTCATTCCTATGGTATCCGTAAATGCCGATTGAGTGTCGCACAACTGTAATTTCAATGACGTCAAGGCTGTAATGTGTTTGGTTATTAAGGTACGTGTGATCCAAGTTAGCCGTTACGCTTTCTCCAGAAGTAAGTAATACAGACCCTCTCATCTCCCTATAGTAAGAAAATCTCTGAATAGGGTACCAAACAGGAAGTAACCAATGAAGAACAGACAGTCAGTATTCTGGGGAATGCTCCCTCTGGTGGCCGGATGGATGGCTACCAGCCCCATCCGTTACAATTACGAAACATGGCAGACACTGATAAGACATTCTGAGGAAGGATAATAAATCCTTTTAGGTCACAGTTTAAAATCTGAGTAAATGTTTTAATAGAGTAAGTTTAATAGATAAAGTCTAATCTAATTTTCAAAATACCATTATTTTTATATAGCGTAATAATGATTAAAATGTATTTTTCAGGTCACATAACTAAATGTGTTGTGGTCCAATTCAGTTGAAGACATTGCTTTAAACATGATTTGCCTATTGTAATAGAGTAATATAGAATAAAACTGCAATGCAGAGAAACTTAAATACTCATTATATTCGAAAAGAGACATGGGCATTATACAAGCATATCGTCTACATGAGCTGTTTGTGTTTTTCACTTTGTTTTCCGCTTGTGAATTAGACATTACTTATCACTTAGATTTAAATAATTTATGATCACAAAGCCTATAAACCCTTTCCACAATTTTCCCCAAAGTTTTCAATGTCATCAATTTGTTGCGCCATTAAAATAAATGTAGTACACTGAAACAGGTCAACTGAAGTCCTCACTTTATTGACCAGCAGTCTCAGTCACTGTTGCAGCTGGTGGAGATAAGAACTTGTGGATCTGTTCATGCATTAAAAGTTTTCCAAAGGCTACACCATTCATCCACAAGGCCACAGTACATAGGAAAAATAAACAGGAATTCTTTTTGTTTTCAAAACAGGGTGAAATAGGACTAATATCGAGAGGTAACGTGAGTGTGCGGTACAGTTATGTATAGAACATAATGTTCAGAGCTGATGCAGCTACTGCTAAAAGCTCTCGAAGTACCATCTTATTTCAGTATTTCTTATCTTTAAACGTCAATTAGGTCTGCATTGTGCTGTACCCTTGGCAGAAACAGTATGGGATGACCTTAAAAATCTCTCTAAAAAACCTAAAGTGCTCCAGACAATAACAGAATATCTTTTACGTAGCCATGAGAAAACTGCATCTTTTTAGTAACAAAACAACAAAAACTTCTTTCAGAATCACAGAATGATTGCAGCAAATCTCTGTACCACAGGACAGAAAAATGTAAGATATTCAAGATACTAAAAAGACTCAAAACTGTCATTGGGACCCTTGCAGAAGGTGCAGATATGCACTTCTAAAGTACTAATATGTATAATATGTATCTACTTATACATTTATGGGTAAATAAGCTACATAACCCCAGTGACAGCTGTAGACATTTTTTCTGAGTGTACCTGTGACCACACATCAGTGGAATGAACGTACTGTATAATACAATTTTATTATTATTAGAGAGAGACAGTTTTTTAATATATGCAATTATTTCTTGAAAATTAATGCAATTTATTATTTTGATGTTTCTGCCATTTCATAAACATACTGGGACATACTGTTTATTAGGTATGACATTGTGTCTTATGTATTACGTATTGTTAAAAAATAATCACAATAAACAATTAATTAGCATAATTCAGTAGCTGATTATATGGACTGTACTGAACAGGTGACAATTGCATAAACTCACTGCATTATAATGTGGCAGTGAAAACACACACACTTCATAAAAAATACAAAACATATTCTGTCATTTTTTTCTGATCAGTAATAAAAACTGACAGATTGATTGGCTCAAAATAAGTGTTAGTTGTATCCTTATTGTGTTCTGGTAAAATTATCATAATTTCGAGATGGAAATGCAGAGCTTCTACTCTAAGACTATCAGGTGGAAACATTTATGATATCATGTTGCTTACAACCACATTAAGTTGCTAACAGGTTGTCACTGCCGTTTATTTTCATATGTTTGTCATGATGGTCAAGTGAGAGAACAATTCCTATTTTCTAAACTGTGATTATGAGTTTTTACAAATTCATAAATGAAAACTCTTAATGCTGATGTGTTTCACTAAAGCTTTTGATCTGCTACCGTACATTATGGTTTCAAACATGGCTCATTTATTCAAGCTATCCAAAACAAAGAAACCCCTAAAACCCACAGCCATGATAAACCATTAATGATCAATATCCTGCACAATAGTCTGTATTATGGCTTTCATAGAAATGACTGAGCTGTGCAAGTGAGAGTGTGTGTGCAACAGACAGTGGCTGTTTTGGGCTGCAGAAGATCCACAGCTTTGAGACGGATGATCATGCTGAAATCCTCTTCTCTTTGATAAGCCCCTGGGCTCTACTCTTCTGATCCCACCTTTCAAAGGTTCATTAAAGTCTTAAAAGCTGGGCAGAGTCCTTTCCTCCATGGGCTTACCGCTCCCAACACTCCCAACTCAGCGGTGGACACATAAGTCCAGATGTATTGAAGAATGAGCTTTATAAAGACCAGAGGAGAGAGACAGGTAGTCTCAATTGTAGATCGGCCTGCTCTGTTATACCTGGGATCTCCAAGGCTCTGAATGTTGAAGACTTTTCCCGAAGAGGAGAAGGAACAATGATCCTTCAAATCAGATAATATCAGTGATGCAATACTATTCACCCATAGTGAAATGTTTTGACAGCTTTGTCTTTCACAGTGGGGCTGGGCGGTATATAAAGTGTAAAAGTTGGAAATATGTCAGAGATTTTGCCAAACCATTCGTACTGTGGTAGATTAATTTGCATAGCCATCAATCAGCAGGACTGCTTTACTTTATTTACACATGAGTGTGTGAAAAATATGAGGAGGAAGGTGAAAATAGAGAGCAGAAAATGTCTCAAACAAATCACGACCATGAAGAATGTTATTATGTTATTATGTATATTTTCTGCATAAATATCAAACAGCACAACAATGATAATAATTAGAAAGATTTCTTGAGCAGCAAATCAGAATATTAGAATGATTTCTGAAGGATCACGTGACACTGAAAACCGGAGTAATGATGCTGAACATTTAGCTTTGCATCACAGGAATAAATAATGTTTTTAACAGACTTTTGACAAGTCATGTATATACACCATGCATTCATTTCTGTAGTCTCTGCAAACAGTTAACAGCTGTTAAAGTAAGCATTTTGGATCTAATGTTTGAAGTCCTCGAAAATAATCAAACTGGTAAACCTAATGCAAATGAAGAACTGTCCTGTCCTTAAATAATTACTGTCCTGTAATTATTTAATATCTCTGTTTAATTAATCTGTTTAATTATATATTTCACTTGAATTATTACCTCAGTTGATTAAGCTTTATGGTTTATGTTACACATGCAAAATAATTGCTGCTACACACTATGATTTGAATAAACAACTATATTATGGATTCTTTTAGATAGCTTATTAATTCATGAATTCCTGTATTCTTTTATTTTTCTGTTTATCAGTAGTCTCGCTACTGATTAAAGAAAAAAAAAAACTATTTAGTGATGTATTTACCATGATTAAAAATTCATCATACTGTGATATAGATTTTAGTCATAACCTCAGACATATTTCATAACCGTGACAATCATGAAAAAGATTAAGGACATATACGAGAAGAAATTGAAAAATGATGATCAGAGGTGATGAAAGAGTCCTGTATTCCTGTGATTAAACACATCAGCATCTTCCTGCATTTCAGTCAATTCACATCGTACGTTAATGTGAAAAACATTATTCTAAACCAAGACTTTAGGCGTAACATTTCAGACCCTTGGCGGTGTTGATGCATTCATTTGCTGTGACTGTAGATTTGTTTTTCTGACATCTGAGTGTTTCTATGTATCAGTGGCGTTTGCGGCAGCAGACTCCTGTGAAAATGTTATGAAACTGACCCAATTTCCCTGCGTTCTGCTCGCTGCGGGCTTGCTGCGCCTGCTTTGTACTCCTCATGTTCGCTTGAATAATTGATTCAAGCCCGTTTGCTAGTAATATTTACTGCACAAATGGCAGCTACACATAAACTCATAGTGTTAGGAACATAAAAATATAATAGCAATGGTCTACAGTTCAAATGTATTGTGTTTATCACAGTGTTTGGCTGAAATGTTAAGAGTTCATTGTCTAGTCTTGATTTAAATAATAAATAACTTTGGTCTAAAACTCTCTGTGATATCTCAGTGAGGTGTGTGAATTTAATGTCATAATGCTGCCTCCCTCACATGCTAGTTTCAGGACAGTCTTCTGACAGCAAACACACGTGGTCTCCTTTGTGCTATCAACACACACACACTCTAAAATACCACGTCTACCACTAGCACTCCATCAGATCTTAATATAACACCAAAGAGAGCAATTTGACCAATGCTAAAAAAGTTCAACATGAAAATTCTTTACTCACCCTTACTTACAAAAAGAGGTATTTAGAAAAATAAAATTTCTGTCATGACAACTCTCGAAGGGATTGGCATGGTAATGCACGACAATATTAATGTATTTGGTCTTGGCGGAATAGATCTGCTACGCTGCTGCTGCATCTAGCACTTGCAACTGCCAATACATCCACAACATGCTGCCGTGAGCATGTAAGAAACAGTGTTGGGGAAAGTTACTTTTAAAAGTAATGCATCACAATTTTGCGTTACTCCCTGAGAAAGTAACTAATTAAATTATTTAGTTACTTTTTATGAAAAGTAATGCGCTACATTACTTTTGCATTACTTTTTGTATCTAGGTAGGGCTTGCTTCTTTGTTTTTAATATAAAACAACTCTAATTTAAAACGTCCCAGGTTACGTATGTAACCATGGTTCCCCGAGGGAATGAGACGCTGCGTCCGAAAACGCTAGGGAAACGCCTCCAGCATGACTATGCTCTGAAACACGTGTGCAAACAGTCCAATGGAGAAGCGAGACGTCACAGGCGGGGTGACGTAGAGACCAGAAAGCTTAAAAGCAGAGGACTCAAAGCTGTGGAATAGCAACCAAAACCCCACAGCAACCCCACAGCAAAGCTACACCTGGTCAGAGGCCTCAGCCTCAGCGCACTGTGGAGGAAAGCTGTAACCAGGGGGTTTCTACCCACTGAGGAGCCACCCAGAAGGGTGTGGTAGGCCAAAATAGCCGCCACGTAGACCTTTAGGATGGAGTGGGCTAACCCTGCAGAGAACCGATCCTGCAGAAACTCCAGCACTGTACTAACTGCGCAGTTAATGTTGTGGAGAAAGAAAACATGGAAATACATTGCATGTACTTTTATGAAATCGTAATGAATTTACATCACTGTAATGTTTCAGGTTTGTTGCCATGTTTGAATATACAGACATAACCGATCCATTCTCACATTAGTTGAAATATGTAAAGATGTCGCTGTGAATGGTTAAGTGATTAATAAAACAAATTTTATACATTGTTAAAGTGCTTCTATTATGTGAAGTCGATAGTGCATGATAAATAAAGTTATTGTCTATCCAAAAAAAAAGAGTCGCTCACAATCGCTTGAACGAGTCATCAGGAATTCGAATCTTATTCTGTTATGGCCATACATCACAAAGTAGCATATTTGCATAATGTCCGCCCACGTTCTACAATTTCCTGTATGATTTTTGTGCAGTTTTTGCCATTTTCAGGCTTCATACTTTAACAAACTCCTCCTACAGTTTTAATCCGATCATCTTCAAATTTGCTGAGTGTTATCATAAGGCCTTTGCGATGCTAAATTGTGAAGATCTTGAGTTTTCGTCAAGGAGCGTGTCCCTGGCGGCCTGACAAAATTTCGATGTTTCGCCATGAAAAAGGAAGTTGCTGTAACTCAGGGAAACAATGTCCGATCTGCCTCAAACTTTGAGACACGTTTGATAAGAGTCATGTCCTACACATGTCAGTGCCCATATTCAGTTATAGTCATAGCACCACCTGCTGACAACAGGACATGACATGTTTAACGCTGTTATGGACTCCTAGCAACATATTAAAAAGTGTTAGCAAGTTTTAAATAGGCTAGCAACATGCTACAAACACAGTAAAGCATGGTAGCAACACTTAGCTAATTTGCAAAAGCATGCTAATAATACAATGAAACAGAAAATTACTGTAACTCAGGCATGCAATGTCCAATCTGCCCCAAACTTAACATGTTTGATAAGAGTCCTGGTCTGAACACATTTACATGCCAATATTCAGTTATAGTCATAGCGCCACCTGCTGACAACAGGAAGTGACATATTTAATACTGTTATGGATGCCTAGCAACATATTAAAAAGTATCAACAAGCGTTAAATAGGGTAGCAACTTGCTAGAAACATGCTAAAACATGTTAGCAACACTTAGCTAAGTGTTAAAGCATGCTATTAATGCATTGAAACAGGAAGTTACTGTAACTCAGGCATGCAATGTCCAGTCTGCCCCAAACTTAACATGTCTGAAAAGAGTCCTGGCCTGAACACATTTACATGCCAATATTCATTTATAGTCATAACGCCACCTACTGTCAACAGGAAGTGACGTTTAACACTGTGATACGCTATTAACAACACACTAAAATAAGCCATTGAGTGCTAAACTTGCTAAAAACATGCTCAAACATGCTAACAACACTTACTAAGTGGTAAAGCATGTTGTTAAAGCCATGAAACAGGAAGTTGTTGTAATTCATGCAAGCAATGTCCAATCTGCCCCAAACTTCACGTTTGATAAGAGTCCTGGTCTGAAGATATCTACATGCCTATATTCGGTTATAGTCATAGCGCCACCTGCTGGCAACTGGAATTGACATGTTTAACACTGTGATGGACTATTAAAAGCACAGCAAAATATGCCATTTTGTGCTAAACATACTAGAAACATGCTAGCACCATGAAAGAGGAATTTGTTGTAACTTATGCATGCAGTGTCCAATCTGCCCCAAACCACTTGTTCGATAAGAGTCCTGACCTCAACACATGTAAAAGCCAATATTCAGTTATGATGATAGCACCACCTGCTGGCAACAGGAAATGACTTGTTTTACACTAACTTAAACATGCAATGTCCGATCTGCCCCAAACTTCACGTTCTGGCCTGAACATATCTTAAGGCTAATATTCAGTTTCAATCATAGTGCCAACTGCCGGCAAAAGGATGTAACTTGTTCTACATTTAACATGTTTACATGTTTTACATTTACATTAATGACTGACATATTCTTCCTATATTTACTATATTAAAAACATACTGCCCACCGTTCTCTGTTTTCCTAAAGCCACCGGTCAGCGGTGAGCCTGGGTGCGAGGGCCCTTTCATCGCTGCTTGCAGCTTTAATTGATGAATGTATTTTCTAGCGTTCGTTCAAAATACGATAGTTGTATATGTTATGTTGTGTAACAACCCTGCACATGTCTTGCTAACCGGCTAACTCGCTACGCTTCTGTTGTTCTTTTGTTCAGCTGTGATTGATGAAATTTGTGATTGATGCAGCTTGACTGTCTGTCTGTCTCATTAGTTGGAGTAGAGATAAAGGATGGCGTATGACTTTACACAGTGTAATGCATTACACAATGTTGAAGTTTGCTTACATACGCAAATTGCGAGCACTTTCCACGGTAGTCCGTGCTAACTTGTCGATCAGCCACTTCAACCGTTTCATCGTCAGACTCTGGATCGAATTGGTAAAGTAAAATCGATGCCATCTTTTCTATGTATTGACAAGTCTCCAGGGCTGTCATTCAGTTATGGCAATGGGCGTTTCATTTTCGACACGTGTAACGTACTGTACGCGGTAAACCAATCATAAAGGACTTTCCGTGAGCCCTCACTGCTGTGATTGGTCAGATGGCGCAACTGACCAATCACAGCAGTGAGGGCTCATGGAAAGGAGGGGTTTAGAGAGACTGATTCTTCGAACTGCTTCGCACGAGTCGTTTACGAATCATTTAGAAATTATGTCAAATTAAATCTATTTTTGGAGAAAACTTAAGTGTTGTTTGACCTCGCATACATGTAAACCTGTTTTAGGAGACTCATAAATTAGCAACCTTTAAATGGCATAATAGGAGCACTTTAATACATGGTAAAAAAAAAATAAAAAATAAACCGCACAAGCTGTTTTTTATGTAAACAAAGTAAATGGAATAAAAAAATAATAATAAAAACTGGGTTTTTTTGTGTACTGTGGTGGTATGGACAAAATGGTAAAGGTGATAAAATTATATGCCTGTGATGCTGCAGTTTTGTTGTCATTAGTAAGTTATGAAATTACCAAAAGGTACAAATTAATTGTTACTGATAAATTTTTGTAAGCTGAATACAATCCTTATAGTGGCACCTTCCCCACATACAGTATAGAGGGAATTCTTTTCAGATTCAGCAAAAAACTGTCTACACAATTATTTTGAAACCCTTCATACCTTCAAACACATATGCTGAAGCGTGCACACACACACAGTTTGACTTCCTAATCCTACTTTACCCACCAACCCATTCACCCATATGCACCCCCAGTTCAGCGGCTGCTGAACGTGTTGCTCATTCTCCATTGTGTTTGACACTTCCATTGGGCTGCTGCGTCTCTCGCCTGGGCCCATGATGAAACATTCAGATCCGGCACCTGGCACTCGTTTCCCTGCCTGCCGCTCTGATAACGGCTTCCCTCTCTAATTAAGCTGCAGTAAAGCTCCTCTCCAGCTGCCTGCAGTGGAAACAGCTCGTCCAAAAAGTGCTGTGCCTGGCGCTTTCACTGCGCTCCTGAAATATTAAGACGCCAGTAGTCAAAGTGCCCAAACCCAGGTGAGCAGCTGCTTTATGCTTTTCAACACCTTCATATAAACTGAATGGCCACGGCTCGTGATTTGAGTGTGTGCCGTTTATATATATATATACATAAACCTCAGGCAGGTTGACAATAGATTTCTAGCGGTGGATGCTGAGGTGTGCCACATGGACGTACCCTTGGGCATCTGTCTTAACGTCAACAACAGACGGTGTAAACTGAAAGAGAAGCACTTTAATGCTGCATTATTACTATAATGGTGCATTTTTTAATATTGATCAAAAACAACTGTCATCGCTGTGGCTATAGAGAACAGCAATTTGCACTTATATTGCTAACTTAGGCTTAATGGAACTTAAAGGAACACTAACTCAAAAATTTAAATTCTTATTTACTTAGCCTCATGCTGTTCCAAACCTGAATGACTTTTGTTTTTCCTTGGAAAATGATAAGAGAAATTCTGAACATATGTACTGATCGCTTATTTCTTTGCACTTGCACTGAATCTGGGCTGAGGCTTTCAAGCTTCAGCAAGCATGTAAAAGCACAATTAAAGTATCATAAAAATGCTCCATATGATGTGTAATATAATCACAAATCTTCTAAAGTCATGCTATAGCTCTCTTTGAAAAACAGACCAAACTTTTATTCTGGATTCATAATCATCCCCTCCAGTGAGCTGTTAATCACTTCAATCTTTCAAATTAGGAAAAAACCCTGTGGGTTTGGAATGATAGTGAATAAATAATGACATAATGTTCATTTTTGGGAGATATTTTTAAGCTGAAAAATATTCAAAAGGTCTTTTATTTAATTAAATTAGAATTATTTCTTTTTTTTTTTTTCTTTTTAATAACGTCCTTAACTGCTTGCAGACCCCCAAAATAAGTGAGTTTCAATTTTTCAAAAAGTCAAAGTTGTTATGGCCCGATATATTTGAATCCCTATTCTCTTCTATCACCTTGGTATTGTTGTCTCATATATCCACAAGTTTTCCTCGCCCCATGAGGCCAGGTGTCCAATCCTAGTCCTGGAGCGCCAATGCCCTGCAGAATTTAACTACATTTTGTCCCATCATACCTGCATGGAAGATTTTAGCAAACCTGAAGACTTTGACTACCTTAGTTCATGTGTGTTTAAGTGGGGTTGGAGCTAAACTCTGCAGGAGCAGGATTGGACAACCCTGCTTTAGGAGAAATAAAAACACAAATGAAATGATTGTTTACATACAGTGATACTACAGAGACACAAAGCTGTTCAATTTAAAAGTAGAAATCATGAAGCATTACTGGTACTTGAACCACACACACACACACACACACAATGTGAAGCAGAATCAGGTCCATAAAGCTGGTTAATATTTATGGATGCAGAATATCTGAAAGGAAATCTTGCTCATTTCAGTATCATAATCAACATTTCCACCATGATAATGAGCTCATCGTTCATGTTTGTGTTGACAGGGGTCATTACAAAACAGCTTTGCAGTGTCAGGAAGTCAAAACATTAGGTGAGTCATCTAGGAAGGAAACAATGAGCATTATTAATCTTTCAGCACCTATGGAGACTCTGGAGCAGAGCGTTTGACAAAGACAGATACAGAAAGTGTTAGAGGTGGAGATTTTATTCAGAAATGCAGAGATTGAGGATTCTGCAGTAATGGACCCACAACAGTTATGAGAAATGTTAGAAGTCAGAGATTTTTATGAAAGAAACATTAATGTGCTCTGGCTTATGACGAATTTCTTTTATGCACCTGACCTGAGATAAAGGAAATGCATGTCAAACTTTTTTGATCTTGATTGCCACAAAATAAAACTATGATTTGTGCATCAAGTTCAAATCAGTCACAGTAAGGAATTAACCAAGGAAGCAATGAGGTGACAATCTATAAAACCCACAAGTATCCACAATAATTGTGCAGCTTAATCTAACATAAAAATCTTGTCTTTTTTTCATTTACAGTCAGTATGTCGGCAGAATGTAAAAACACATATGATGCCAATGAAGCAAATAAGCCTTAGCTTTCTTGTATACTCAAAAGCATACAAGAAAGATACATGACATAACTGTTGAACACTCACAGGAATTATTAAACCACATGGTACTTGGCAACTCTTATAGCTCAAATAATAACGTGTGTCTTTACTGAAAAAGTTCTTTGAACAAAACTTTTAGAAGGGCAGACATGGCTCCTCCTTCAGTGTAAGACTATTGGAATTTCTTTTTTCTCGTGTTTTATCATCTGCCAGGGTAAAGTCACTTAGAAAATAGCACACCTCTCCTCAACAAGCCTCATGATTCGATAAATCATTTGACTTTTTGTAGTTACACAACAAGGATGAATACAATACAACTCACGTACAACTCAATTTTTCTACAGATATATTACTAACAATGACTGATCTATAAATGTTATTACTGAAAATAGTCATAAATGTACTGTGGTTTCACACCAGAGGCGCTGTAAGATTTAACCACAGCCCATAGCAAACAACAGCAGAAACTTACAGTTATATTTGTAGTAATGACATCTGTGGTTCCTCATGGCTTGAAACAAAGACTGAACATTTCACTTCCTTTCTCAGGGCTACTAACCTTCTACAGTAATATACCTACAGCCCAGCAGTTCAAGTAAATAATGTAGTCCTGGTGAGTTTAATCAACTTTTAGTTTACAAAAGCAATGTGCTGAGCTGTCTCACAGTTTTGATTGAGCTGTTAGGATACTAAATGATTACATACATACTATAATGTACAACACCTAGCTTTTTTCTCTGCAAAATTTCACCAAAATGTAACTCTCTTCACCTTACCCAGTTTCTGTTTTTAGGTGATATAACCAACACCCTAACCCTAACCCATATCTTGAATTTGGGGGAAAGTTTTGTTCATTTTGGTGTTTTTCTTTTTTTTTTAACCTAAGGCCCTGTTAATTTCCTTGGTCTTGCTCCACTTATCATAATCCAGTTAAAGTCTTGTCCTACATTATTTTCCTCAGAACATTAACCTTGAGTTTCACTCAGAAATATTATATTACCTAAGTTAAATGAAAATGCCATTTTATGTTGTCTATTTTGTCATTTGTTCAGTGTTATGTCCTCAAAATGTCTATCTTAGAGACACTTTTTGCCTTCTCATCTTTCACTCATCTTGTATTAAACAGTGAGTGAAGCCATTTAAAAGGACAGTTCTAAAGGATTTGCTCATCATTGCTCATTCAGAATAAAATTTTAGACTTCTTCAACTAGCAAATTGAAATTTACAACAACACACTATATGACTTCTTTATTACTTATTACAGGTAAGAATGTTCCTTTGATTCAAAAAGGAAAATGCTAGTTACGTATGTAACTGTGGATCTGTGATATCTGGATGACTGCCAAAGGCGACATTAAGCACTGGTAGATTATCACAGTGTCAACCCGACAGGTCAAGATAACATGCCTACAATGTCACATGGTGATTAAAGTGCTTCAAGCTGCAGTCCGTAACTTGTTTTGGTTAAAAATGATCCGAAATCAATATTTGAATAAGTACCAGCCAGTGTTCAAAACTATCACATTACTTTAGCTCGACTCACAACGGTTAGCTTATAATAATGTTTTCTAATTTGAGTACGGGTTGGTTTTCGCAGGAAATTCGAGCATGTCATTACGTCACATCTGTAAACATAGAGAAAGTATCCAGCAACTGGAATAATTAAATTTATCAATTTGATGGCGGATTGTAATCTAAAAAAAGGATTATGTGTTTATGAAACATATGTGACTGAAATTAAATTACATTCCACTTTTAAATGTGTGTCTGATTACAGATAGCCTACGTGGGATTACACAAGATTTGTATCTTCTACACAGTTCAAAGGAAGAATAAATTCCTAAGAACAGGATCCACACCACTGGAGCTGTGCCGGTGCACACAAGGAAAATAAATCCACAAATAAATGCAATTGCAGGTTTTCAAACAGAGATGGCAACAAAGAGGCAAAACTTATGAACTGCAGCTTTAAGCACTAGTGGATGACTCCTACCACCACAGTCATATGGAATCCCATTCACCTGAAAAATTTCAAGCTTGCTCCTGAAGAACTGCTGAACTGACAGAATGAGGGGTAGCAACGTTGAGCTTGTAGAAGCAGGCAAAAGTACTTGGGGAAACCCAAGTACCAGCAGCACAGATATCCAACACAGAGACTCCTCAGTACCTCAAGACGTAGGCATAGCCTTTGTAAAATGACAAGAGATGCCCTTTGGCAGAGGTTTTTGGGCTTTCTTGTATGCCATAGGTATATAGATAACCTCCACATTACAATTTGACAATCTTGAATTGACAGCAGTCCCTTTCCATGCACCATTATAACAAACAAAAAGCTGATCTGTGCTCCTATGATGAACAGTAGTAGCCACATAGCACTTCAGGGCTCACTCAGGACACAAAATCTGACTCCCTGACTGGTTTGACTGTGGTGCTGACTGAAAACCCACCAAACTGACTGACTGATTTATAAACTGCGGAAGCAGAACTTTAAAAAAAAATTTGATTTGGTCAGCAACATCAGAATCAACCAATGCATGCATAACAGGCAAAGCGTGGAACTCGTTCACACTTACAAGTTTAGCAGAAGCAGTTGCCAACAAAAAAGCAGTCTTTAAAGATATCCAATTCAGGTCAGCTGTCTGAAAAGGCACAAATGGTGGCAGACAGACAAAATCAAGAACAACTGGCAAATACCATCCAGGTAAATGAGGGTTATGAGTTGGTCTCAACCATCTTGCACGTTTTAAAAACTGCACAAAAGAGTATGAGAACCAAGAGAAGAACCATTAACCAGAAAGGGACGCAACATATACCTTCAACATAGAGGCTGCTTTGCTTGAATCCAAAAGATGCTACAAAAAAACCCCGAATAACTCTTGGAACATCACAGTGTGTAGAATCTAGCCCACACTTCTCACACCACTATGAGAAACTTTTCCAACATGCTGCATAGAGCTGACATGTGAATGCAGCTCTGGCACTAGTTATGGTGTGAATAATAGCAGGCTTACAATCAGTTAAGAGACAATTGGACCCAAACCCAAACCCAAAGCTGCAGACAGGCTGGATCTGGGCTGGATATGAAGCGAAAGCTGCCATGGCCTGCCCACCAATGGTGACAGAAGCATGGAAAAGAAGGAATGACCCCTAGAGGAACACAAAAAAACTTAGAACACCAGAACATCAGAAACTCTGGATGATTCCACTGTGTCAATGCCTGGATACAACTTCATGAGACAACAATCAGAAGATGAAGATGTCTAAAAAAGTTCAACTGCAAACTGTTGAAGAGGCCTGAGGTGGAGCAACCAAAGTGGAGCAATCCCTTAGAGTTGTAACAACGTCTTGTACAGCAAGCTTGCTCCCAGCTGGACATGAGCCAGGAGCTGCAGCATACTGTCCACTTTGGCATTTGAGGGGTTGGCAGACATTACAAGAGAGTCCAGTGTCATTCCAATATAGGTAATTCTTTGCACTGGACTTTGCCTCATTTACTGCAAGGCCTAATGTCTGCACATGCTCCAAAAGCAGTCTGGTGTTGCGGGCAGCTTGTTGTTTTGTGGATGCACACAGCAGCCAGTCATCTAAATAAGGCAGGATTCACACATCACTCTGGACCGCAGCGAATGTAGAACTGCAGTCATGCACCTTGTGCCAGAGACAGTCCGAATGGTGGGACCTTGAATTGGTAGACCTGGTTCTTGATACTGAATGGAAAGAATTTCCTGTGGTGAGGAGCAATTGGCACATGAAAGTAAGCATCTTTTAAATTGACGCTTGTAAACCAATCTTCCCTCGTGACAGACAGGAGAATATTGATTGCACATAACATCCAAAAGGGAAGGATTTTCAGGAACATGTGTTGATGTCTCAAGTCTAGAATTGGAAGAAACCCACCAACTTTCTTCAAAACAAAGACATAAGTGGAATAAAAATCATCCCATTGAATGCGGGGATGAACCCTTTCTATGGTTCCCTTCACTTGCAGAGAACAAATTTACTGAGAGAGAGCTTCTAAATGAACTGGATCCCCTATTACTATAGGGACAATCCTTGAAAGTACAAGAAGCACAAAGTGTTTTACAAAATCCTTATTTAAGTGATAAAGTTAGCAGGGAACTGCCAATGCATCATTGTGACCAAATACTAGCCTCTGGATAGCACAGAGAAACACAACCAGGATCACTTTCCATAACACCTGATGTCTTTGTTACGTTGTAAGAAGAATGGCATCTATGCTAATATTAGTCTGTTTTGTTCTTATTTTGATGTCACCGTAGCCACCCAGATCCAGTCTGTATCCAGATCAGATGGTCACTGCAGTCACCCTGTTCCAGTCCAGATGATGGATGGACCTAGAGACGCCCTCTACAGCCCTGAATGTCAATGGAGACCACGTCAACTAAATGAGCCCAGAGACAGATCCCCAGTGAGGACCTTGTCACCTAGATGGCCATCGGCACAAGACCACAGGAACTAGATAAGTCCTGTGACTTTGCTGCAGCCTGCAATTAAAATTCTGGTTCATCTAGCTCCCCGACTGAGCCTGGTTTCTCCCAAGGTTTTTTTCTCCATTTCTGTCACCAGTGGAGTTTTGGTTCCTTGCTGCTCTTGCCTCTGGCTTGCTTAGTTGGGGAGACCTAATTTCCAGCGGTATCATCGACATGATTGCACAGATACTATTTAAACTGAACTGAGCTGGATGATGATCTCCACCTTGTTGCAAAACAACCACCTCACAATCGTGGTTTTGCACATAAATTAGGCCTACATTTATTTTAGAAAAATGTAAGTATTACATTAAGACCATGTGTTATTGTTTTATCTTGCCTAAATAATAAAATTAGTACAATAATAGCTATATCTTGAATATATCTTTATAGAAATATTTTAAAACTAAACCTGTTTTTGCATTATCATGGGTCATGTTTTATCTTAGTAAAATTAACCATTGTACCCTATCCACTCAAAGTCTTGTGATGCGCAAAGCGTGCGCAAGGCGAATTGCGTTGCCAGTCAAGACTAACCGATTCATGATTTAGTAGCGTTTTATTATTGAACAGAGAATTCGGAGACAATCACTTTAGTACATTTGGCAGGAAACAAAAACAACAACAACACTATAAACAAAAAGTGAAAAAAATGTGTAGGGCAAGTCCGCCCCTGTAACACAACTTCCAAAAGTCAGGGAAACAGTGAATCAATCCACAAAGAAAAAAAAAAACTAATTACTAGTTCAGTTTGAAGCAATTAGTTGCAAGTGCACTAGGTATCCACAAGCAGAACTATACATTCTCCTTTGATTTCTGAGACTGCATAAAACCGAAATAAAACTGCATAACTAGTACTGAAGATAAACACTCAAAGATAAGTAAAATAAAAGTATAGGGTGCTTTCACACTTTGATTGCTTGGTCTCAACCAGTGGTTCATTGGAAATATGTGCCTCTACCTACATTTCTGCAAAACTCAAAAAATGTACCTGTCGCTGCAGTTTACAGTTGAAATGAAGATTAAGAAAGCATATTCCTACAAAACAAATTTAACATGCTGTAAGATTTGAAAAAAGATACTTTTGAATGTAAGTGTTACATATACAGCTTTATATGTATGGGTTTTTTGACGCAGCAGGTTTGCTTGGTAGCTCATGCGGTACAGCGGTACACTTGTGAGGTGAAGCTCTCTGCTGTGAAACGTGCAATAAGGTCGTAATATTGGTGCCACAAGCAACATAAGTAACAAGCTTGTTTGCTTGTTAGATTGATATTAGCAGTAAAACATACCGGAGTTCACATGAACTATATCCCAGACTACTTTTAGGTGGACTTGGGTACAATTGCAGACATTCGTTCATTAAACTGCATTCACATCCATTCTGACAAATCCTGCCATCAAACGAGTCTGGATGTGCACCAAAAGTGCTAGTGTGAAAGCACCCATACTGTGTATTACTGTGGCAAGTTTTGGCAATGGATTCACTCTCATGAGATTCACTCTTTTTTCAGGTCAAAATCAATAGTATACAACTTCTACACATATACATCTTTTTTGAAAGTCTATTCACCACAAAACAAACATAGGAGCTTGTAAAATACCTCTCCACACATGCTGAGAGAGCTTGCTTCCATATGTGCAGCACTCAGATCAATGTCCTCCTGTCCAGCCCTGAGCCAATCAGACGCCAGAACTGTAAAAAGTGCTTCCTGCTGTTCACCTGCATCCCGCTGGACATGCAAAGAAGGCACAGCCAGTCGGAGGAATCCTTAAGAGGGTCTGGTTTGGACAGGAAGACAGGTGTGGGGTGGTGTGGGAGGGTTTCAGTGTCAAGCTGATACCTTCCATTCTTTTTTTCTATAAATACACCTCTCATCCCATCCGCACTGTCACCTTTATGAAATACAGGACAGCGTGGTAAGGTATGAAACGTCTACCAGGCAGAGAAAGACACCTTCAGATGTAAGCTACATCGTCCAAACTCACAGTATTATGTTGAACTTTCAATTCACATGGTTAGTCTTTAGGTTATGTTAGTGTTTTATTCAGAGTTCTTCAACTCTGCTCCTGGGAACCCACTGTCCTGCAGAGATTAGCTTCATCCCTAATCAAACACACCTGAAGCAGCTAATCGAGCTCTTTGGGACTGGTTGAGAATACACATACAGGTGTGCTAAAGCAGGTTGAAAATAAACTTTGCAGGACAGTGGGTCCCCAGAAGCAGGGTTGAAGACGTCTCTTCTAATTTGTGCAGAAAGCTATTGTAAATTACAGGTGACTAATTATTCTGGAGTTGCAGGATAATGTTATCATGCAGATACTGATTGGCTGATGGAACCACAAGAACACACACACATCCCAAACCATTTACTAATGATTATTCAAGCTGTGAAATGAAATACTTGAAAACAGGGGAAAAATGTAAGTGCATGGTTTTAAGAGCCCTCCGAGAAGGAATCATCAGGCACTGGTAAAACATCTATAATGTCATTTAAACATTGGAGTTTTACTTGTTGCTTGCAAATGGTTTTATTTAGTCAGGATATACAGCTACTTCTGAATGTCCATCAACAGTGAAAGATGCTTTTTTTCCCAGTGGCACACATACTGCATCTACCAGCAGGGGATTACTGCACTCGAGTGTACTTTGGATTTAACGTATGCTATGGTATACATACAGATGCGTGTGACGGAGGTTTCATCATACGAATAGTACATGCAATTTTTCTAATCACACATCAGCACACACATGGGTGTTGAGATTTGTTTTTTCACTAATTAGTTTGTCCACCAGATGGCAACACTGCAAATATAACAACAACAACAACAAACTACTGGAGACAGCAACAACAACAGACAAGAGTTTATGAGTACAAACAAATTTTTATAGTTAAGAACTTAAGGAAATAACACAGACACTGAACAACATTCATGTTGCTCGCATCAAAACTGAAGAATACCTTGGGCTTAACCTTTACAGGAGACATTCTGAATTGTTCATAGTAAATAATAATAATAATAATAACAATAGCATTTTACAGATTTTGTCAGGGGTAGCTCACCTCTTGGTACAAATTTGTCCCTAAAATGGAATTAAGTAGGCAAACACACACACGCACACACACAACAGCTATTTATCAGTTATCATTACTAAAACAGCATTTGTCTTTGCACTGAGCTTCAGAGTCCCTCAATGGCAAAAGTAAAACCATTCATTACATGTCTCACACATGATTTACTTCCTGCCGCGGTGGACACAGATAATGCCATAAAAATCTCCAGTGATCTTACATTCCTCATTTACAGACCTGCATGATGGTGGAAGAAAAAATCTATCAGACATGTAAAATGAAAAATACAAAATGTATCAATTACAAAGCAGTAATTGATTAGAAAGAGCAGTACCACCCTCCACTATTGATCTAATCTGACATCTCGACTCATTCATCTCTCTGGACCGTGTTTGTGTGCAAACTGCTCATGCTAATGGTCATTTAAATGGAACACAAATCATTAGCAAAGACAAATGGGGCAATTGAACACCCTTCACTAAAGCGTTGGAGCCCCTGAGGACTGGCCATTTCAGACTGAGGGAGATCTATGATTTTTTTTTTTTTCTACTGAAATACACACTCTCCATTTGATGCCGTTATCACAATTACTCAGTAAAGCAATAACTGAAATAAATAAAAACAAATTATAATAATGAGAAAAGATCAAGATGTGTATATGCTTATAACAAGTTAAAATGTTTTCTTTAAACCACCAAGTAATAAATATTATTTAAAATTGAAATATGCATGTCTAAAAATATTTAATTATATTTAAATTGAAGTTCGAGCTGGAAATGTGATTATGGAACAGTTTAATTTTCTGTGTATTTAATACACTTTTATGTGAGCCACCCACACCGGCATAGTCTATATATCTTTTAAACAGCTGCTCGCCTGTTTACTCACAGCACAATAAAATGTAATCACCCCTTCTAGGGCGATAGAATATGTCTAAGTGTTTAGTTTAATTCATTTTGAAGAGTAAGCAGAGCTGCATTATGTTCTAAGGGTCAAAGGTCATTGGTAATTAAGACTTGGTCACAGACATCTGATATTATTTGTAAACAGAACTCTCCATGAACATTCACAACATTATAATGGTAATTACAGATCCTCGCTAAATCAGCATCTGCAGTCACGGTGTGTTTGGTTTATTTTAAGGCTACACTCAGTGCTGATGTTTTTGGGTGTTCTCCTACTGAAATGCCTCATGATTTTTAATGGAAAACATTCCTCAATGGCACAAGCACTACAGCAGCAGTACACTGCAGCAACTCCATGAGATTAGATTAGATACCTTATTATGAAATAAGGTATAAACACCTTTCAGCAGTATAAACAACCCTAAATGCACAGATATGAAGACAACAAGTGGCAAAATGATAAAACCCCTGAGCTTAATGAAATCACTGTAACGCCTGGCCTCATTGAATGTGGCTCATTCAGTCAGATTTTACAGCCAAACTAACTGCTACTGGATTACAATTGCAGGTGGAAAAAAAATCTGGTTCTGATCACGATAACATTAGCAATGCGTTGTAGTGTCTTTTTGCAATTGCCATGAACAACCAGTCCATAACTACAGTAAGTCTCACAAGCCTAAAGTTCAGCCAGCACAATCTTATTACAATTCATACATACATTTTGGCAAGTTGGTGGGTAATTAGCATGAATTTGTATGATATGTTTATAAACGAACTGCTTATGTCCCAATGACTAATACATTAAGGAAGGGGTTAAAGGAAAAAATGAAAATTCTGTTGTCATTTACTCACCTTCGTGGTGTTCCAAACCTTTATAAGTTTATTTCTTATGTTAAACACAAAAGAAGAAATTTTGAAGAATTTTGATGAACCATGTAGGGAAAAAAATACTATGGAAGTCAATGGACACATCAGCTGTTTAATTACCAGCATTCTTCAAAATATCTTCCTTTATGTTCAACATAAGAAATAAACACATTCAGGTTAGGAACAACATGAGGGTGAGTAAATGATGACGAAATTTTCATTTCTGGGTGTTTTCATACATATCACATTGTACAAACTGAATATGAAACAACTACCCTGTAAAATAGTTACATTTTCTCATGAGACCTGGTCTAGGCTACACTTACGTCCAGCTCAGTTTGAGCTGTGAGTTTTTTTCTCAAGAAACTCCTAATTTGCCGCTTATTGATAGTTAGTAAGGTAGTAGCTGTAGTAAGTATTGGTAGGATTAAGGGATCTAGATTTTTTTGGTCATGCATTAAGGTAATATGTGCTTTATAGGTTCTAGATATTCCTTAATACATAGGTTGCTTCTTAGGCCTTGAACTTAACTTGAACTTAACAGATTTAACAATAGCAACGAGCAAAACTGTAATACTGATCTGTGTGTGATATTTGTATGTGAGAACCCTCAAATATAAGAGACACAGATCAAACAGCAAGAGCAAATATAGATCTACTCTACAGGCTCTATAGGCAACCATCACTCTTCATCAGATGTCAGGTTTTCCCAACAGACTCTCCACCAGCCCAGTGTGGCCATCAACAATTTGTCTGCTTCACAAGAACTGCTCCTCCTCCAGTGATTTTAAATGTGCATTCTTTTTATAAATGCTCTGGAAAGCAAACACTGACATTCATTAGCATTAGCCATTGAGTGCAAGGGTGTAAACCAATGTCCTTTACTCAGGGTTCACTCAGAGGTCAACTGTATAGTGTAACTCATGCCACACTATTTGTGTTAATGACATTAATGGTATATCAAATTGTGAGGGAAGATGAACTATTACTTTGCAAGGTGACTTGACGTTTTCACTTGGCAGTGAAAAAACAGGTAAAGAATATACCAAAGACTGAAGGATATCTACAGAGACCAGATGATAACAGACTTGCGAAGCGTACCGTAGCGACCCAGCCACCTAGAACACTATATCACCATTTGGAATTTATTTTAAGGTTATTACTGTTACAAATAATAATAATAATAGTAATAATTTCCAGGTCACAATCATGTTGTTCGCAGTCAAAACAGATCAGAGACAATAACTGTATAATAATTTTATTTTTATTAAATGAATGTACTACTTCCATTTTCTTAATTATCAAAGACATTTTAATGTTGATTTGAAATTTCAGTTTTTGCATCATGATTGCAGTCAAACCAGAAGACAGAAAAAGCACCTTGTTATACCCATAATCTAATTCAGACATCACAATTCAATAAAAATGTATGCTTAATCAGAGCTTGACCTCTTAGTTAAGTCTTCTGGATCAACTATTATTTATTAGTAAACTAGGCTTTGTATTTTGCACACGTGTAAAACATCCTCACATGAGCAAATATGTGTTAGGCCCGACCTCAGGCTGAACGGCACGGATTGTACTACGCAGTACGCACTATTTTAATGAATCAGTGTATATGTTTGGTTGACTGTATTTTATTCTGATAATGAACAGGCTGCAAAGTGTGCAATGCTGTGTGTGCGCGAGGCGCCGGTGCGATCGAACAGCGGAAACAAACAAACAAAAAAATACTCATAGTCATTTTTGATAATACAGATCATTCGAAACTGCAGTGTGTTTACTTTTATTTCTGTCATCTTGTTTTTCTTTCCGTGAACTTTCGTAGAGAGCCGTGCCACACAAACATGAACCAAACTCAGCAGCATATGTCACTCAGTCTTTTCCTTTCATTTTGTTAATCTGTTAATTAGGCTATTTACGTTAAATATAATTTGCGTATTCATTCATTCAGGAGAGTTTGGTGTCACACATAGATTACACCTGATGATACATTCTTTTTTCTCTGATGAAATTAATAAAACGTGAGTGTGTCCATCTCACACATGTAGAATCCGTCTCGGCAGTCATCTTAACCATCGAATTCCAGCAACAGGAAACAGACAAACTATTTTACATGCAATTTTTTTTTCTCTGGTGCTTTTTTTTTTTGTGCTTTTTTTAAATTAAAATATGTTGTTGTAGCTTGCGTTACTGAGATTGTAACGAGTAATAATATTACCCAAATTTTATTAGTAATGCGTTATATTACTGCGTTACAGCAAAAAGTAATATACTACTGTTGTATTATTATTTTTGTAATGCATTACTCCCAACGCTGTTTATATTTTTGTCAAAACATGAGCACAGATTCTTGCTGGTCTGCATTTCAGAGCATGTCAGGTAAAAACCCCTGAGCCCACAGCGTTGATGAGAAACCCAGCATTGATGGAAACAAATTGAATAATTCAGTCTGTGATTCTCCTTGTGCTGGATGTAAAAAAGATCATTGGTTGATGTCCTGCGTCCATTATTCACTGTTTGAGAGAATGACAATGCCGAAAGGGAAAATGTAAGGTCACAATCAATCATTCACAGCAGAGAAAATCGTTGAGGCTTGAGAAGAAATTAGTGTGTACTGAGCACAGCAGAATGTACTGGCCGAATAACACTGTGTGCCTGTGTTGATCCTATTTTGTTGCTTTTCAGTATGCTGCTTAAAACATGCAATTGATCAGTTTACAATAAAAAGCTCCCATGCTCTATCTATCTATCTATCTATCTATCTATAATCTGTTTTTGATTCACTCTAGATACTGAGTATATTAAACCCTTGGGGCATATTTTTTTTATCCTTTGTCTATTTTGCCAAACAGCAGTAATAAATAAACCTTCGCTCTATCTTTCTTTCTTATTTTTTTTTTCACTCCAGTCCACCATCATATAGAAAAACACACACACAATCAGCTGACTTTTAGCAGGAGTTACAGTTCCCATAATTGCTTTAATACTATTTTCACAAGCATGCAGTTGTACATTTTCTAAAATCTCTACTAATCTCACATCTCACACCTTTTTTAAACAATTTCAATTATATTACAGTTTTTCTCATTCGCTTTGTGCATTTTTCGATTCATTGTTAATATTTCCAAAGAAGTATGTGTATTTCTCAAAACAATTTGTACAAACAGCACAACACAATGGATTACCTGCAAAGGCCTGTAACATATTTAAAATCTTTAGTTTATCAAAAGTAAGTATATATGTCAGTTAACATATCAGTGCCATCAGAATGAAAAGTCCTTGTGTCATTGTTCACAAACATGATGCTTACAAAATGCAAAACAAAATGCTTAGTCATGTTGTCAATATAACAGTGCACTCTGTTAGCATTACCTGATGTAAACTATGGCAATAGTTTGGATAACAGTTACTGTATTGAAATGCTGAAGTCTGCACTTCTTATGTATGCCATATATCCATTTCAAAAGTACAAATTTACACATTACCGTATGTGAGATATTGATTGAAAGAGACTGCATAGGATTCACAGTCACACTTTTACTATTGGTCTGACAAAAAATAAACAAATAAACAAAAAACACACACACACACACACTACAATGTCACTGTGATATAAAAAAAAGAAATAACCCTGAGACGTTGTCAGGGTCGTGTGCGGACAGGAGACATAGGAAGGAGCCGAGGACGAGGAAATCAAACAAATGGGTTCTTAATAATAAATCCAACAAGGGTACAGACAGGAAAAGCAGGGGAAAATACTCCAACATAACATTAAGATCAGACAGCAACAAAGGAACTGAAGCAAACTTATGTAGGGAAGCTAACAAGACACAGACAGGTGAGGGTAATTAACCAATGATGACTTAATAAGAAGCGGAACAGGAAAGACCAAATAAGGGCACAGGAGACCGAAACCAACAAAACAGTCCACGGGGGTGTGACAGACGTCTATTTGACATCTGCATTTACATCTGCAAGATGTATTTTTTAGTGTTTTTAGTGTTTACTTCAATACATCTATAGGACGTTTCCTATTAGGTATCAAATAGACATTTATTAGATGTCTTTACAGATGTTTATGATTTAGAGTGTATGTAAAACTGACATCTTACAGACGTCTGTCAGATGTTTGTACATGGCAGATGTTTTCCAGATTAAGCCATCTTTAACAGACATCTTGCAGACATGTGCTATCTGGGATGGGCACAAAAGTGAAAATACAAAATTAGAATGGCAAACACAGGAATCACCCCTTAGGCAGAACTTTACTTTTGCATGCAGCATGGTATGAGGAATTTCAGATAACTGGTTTATCATTGCTTGATCTACAGTCTCTTTATTAGTGAAAGTCAAGATTCACCTGCACAATGCATGGCAAATTTACAAAAATACTAATAGAAATGTGTAGAAAATATACTTGACAGTTTATGATAACTAGATCAACCATTTTGCATTTAATGACTTGTACAATTAATTAATGACTAGATGTTTTGTTGGGCAAGACTATTGCACAGAGAACTATACATTTTGTGCAACATGACATTAGCAACTGATAATGTAGGAAAACGCAGACAAATGTACATAATAAATTGCATGAATGTACCAAAGCAATCACAACTTGTTCACAAGAATGAGAAACTGCTATTATGATGTGCACAAGTGACTAGAAGATGCAGAGGTTGAACAAGTAGTTTTCAGAATTTCATTTCTGATCTGAGAAATGCACCAAAGCGACTGAGAAAAACTGTAGTACAGTACGCAAAATATACATGTACAAAGTGTTTTGGCAGTTTTAATGCATTTTGGATGTGAAATTAACTGCTGTGCCAAGCTGAAGGTTGGTACAGAGAACTGTGAAAAGTTTTAAAAAGGTTTTGTATTCAAAATTATGTCCTCTTGATTGTATGTTAGGAAAAAAAAAAATTGAAGAATGTCTAGAGGTGTTATAAATGTAATCAGTTTGAAGTCTCGCACTTGAAGAGTTTTAAAAATGTACCACATTAAAACAGTTGAATAGTAAAATGAAATAATAATAATAATAATAAACTGCAAATACATAAGATTTTAACAATAATGGCTAGTTTAAATGCTTGACATAAACCCATTTTAATATTCATGAGAGCATCTGCTGCTCAGAGAGAGAATAAAGTGTTTGAAGATCGCTTTTCTCTTGTGTATAAGAGTCACATACTCTTCCATCATTCACCCTTGAGCGGAGGCCTTTGAAGAGCCGCTAAAAACACAGAGCTCTCACAATGAGAATCACTCCTCCAATATGCCAAAGACAGCGTCAGAGCGCATTTAAAATCCTGCCGTGAACAAGTCGGGCTGGCTGCTCCCAGTCCTCTAGAAAAACACTTCCTCAGATGATGAGAAATCAAACCACGCTTGAAAAGCACCACGTTCCAGATCCCTGCTGTTGTGAAGTCTAAATCCCCAGTATGGATTTTGTTGCAGACAAGTTGGTCCCGTTATCCCAGGGCTCTAAGCAGGGAATCAAAGGCCCAATCAGGCGCACTGTGACTGCACGGAAATGTCTTTAAAACAGCAGAGAGATGATATCAGTATTATACCTCACAATACACCGCAAATGCATGCTTTTAACTTTATTTTGAAGCCGGGCAACAAGGACAGAAGATTTGGCGCTCTATCCGCTGTTTTCAGAAACATATTATAATACATTTGGTAATTACGTGAGTCAGGCTCATCTCTTCAGCATGAATGAGTATAATGTTTTGTGGTGTGCTGATGTTTCCGCGGTTACCGGTGATCATTTTATCAGTGCAGATGTTTAAAAAAAAACATGAAAACTCACCCCTCCTACAATAATCAATGACATATTATATAAAAAAGTAATATAAAATGAATGAATATTAATGAATAATGTATTTGAGCAGGTAATAGTCTTCTGCTGATGACTCAAAAGCTATGTTTACATGCACAAGCGCTGTCAATTCATAAAAAAAAAAGAACTAATTAATAACACATTTTCTGTAATTAATTGTGGTTAATGACATATTAATAGAATTCATTTAGATCATAGACACAATTTTACATTAAATCTCCAAATTAATGTAGAAATAAAATAAAGATGGTATATTTTAAATGTCTCTATGATTAATTATTTACTTTAGCCACATTTAGCGTGTTTAGCTGCGAAACTTGCTAACTAGCACGTTATTAGGAAAGGTGATTGCAGAGATTCATAAAAAAAACCTTATACTCCCTTCTGCTGTAGGTGAAGCTGGATCATGAATGATTTGGGCGAACATAGACGCATTTATGTAGATCGGGAGGCGTATTTCCTTCACAAACAAATGTAATCCACTGCATCTTCAGCGGCTCAGATGTCGGGAATAAATGACAACCACCATGTTCATTATTACATCCAGCAACACAGCACCTCAATCGCTCAATCAGAGATATTCTTGTCTAACGTACATCCCTGCTCCGGCATCGAAACAATGGAGGTCGGACTGTTACAGCTGATCTGAGGTAAGACGCTCACGTCAATCAACTATCGTGGGAGCGGCCTCTGTTGGTGTGACGCCCCACCAACAGGCATCTGAGAATGGCTCGATTTGAAAAAGGGGATATTATTTTTACAGATTAATTAAAAACCACTGCATGGATTTTTATCATTATTGGGTAGACTTGTACATACACTGCCAACACACATTAATGTTCAAACAACATGAAAAAGTGAACTCAGCATGCAATGACCCCATTTAAATTCATTTTCTCTCAATTTTAACCATTAGTCATTCAACATTACAATATAACTGAAAGACACTATTTTAACATTTTTAACATTACAGGCTTAGAAAAATAAAACAACTTTAAACAATCTTTTAAACAATCTTTTAAGTTATATGCAATTATGCAAGAAGAAAGGAGGATTTATCCAGGTTGCTGAGCCAAACCAGACAGTTGTATTGCAAATTGTATTACAAGCTCTTTCACTTTACCTTTTTGCTTGTAAGCTCTTCTCGAAATGAGGTTTCCTTGTTTTAAGAACATATTTTTTTTCCTCAAATGGTTGTTTATTGCTGAAGCATAGCTATCAGTAGAGGTAACCAGATTCTTCCAGCTAGGTAAAATTAGCTAAGTTGTTCGTAGAGCCTTTGCCACCAATGGTCTCAACGATCAACTTAGCTCATGTTTTTGGGAAATGCTGCCCTGAGCAGAGGATCTGTAGTTCCCAGCATGCAAAGGACTGCATTGGAAGAGTACATTTAGTGTTACTTTGTGTTTTTCAGTAAAGAGAAAGATGTTGGTAGTTCACGTTAATGTTTAATGCTCAGTTATTTTGGACATTTAGAGGAATTTCTGTTATTGAATATATTTATTTAAGTGTTTTTATTTAAGCCAAATTTGCCAATCAGCAAGGATGGAAATAAAGTTTTTACTTCTCAAAATGCAATGGTTCCCAATCCTGGTCCCTTCTGAAAGCTAAAATGACAAATGGGACATGCAACTGTCTTGTTCACTTAATGAACATGTGCATGCACCGGCCACTGTAAGTCCCTAGATCCGCAAGTTGCTCATGAAGTGTGACGTTTGGGATGGGCCAGAGATTTTGCTAATTTCTAATAAGCCCACTGTTCGAGCCTGCAGCTGTTTACGTCATAGTGAATGTGTCAGGTATTGCTAAAGGCTAATCTTGCACACCTTCACATGCTAAACAGAGTTCCTTGTAACTTAATCTATAGAGGTAAATAAAAAACGGAGGCATACAATTATTACTGTACCTGAAAAACTGCATTCAGTCAAAACTTCAACAGAAATACTGGTATTGTTCAACAGCCAATTAGCATTGATAAGGCATGTCCCTAACAACTACCCAAATCTACGTACATGTATTTCATTTATTACCAAAAACTATCAATAAAAATAGTTCATAATTTAAAATTGTGTTTTAATCCACATTTGTAGCACCCTTCCAAACTGCTATCATAGCAACATGCTAATGTCAATCTACTGGAATCAACATAAGTGTTTGTTGAGTATTCATGTGCTATATGTGAAGAGCATTAATTGTGTATGTGCATGTTTGGCAGTTGTGCCACAAATAGGGAATTTCTAATTAGTCACTTAAGAGGATCCATGACAGTTAGGACAATGTCTTCGAAAGCAGCTGCCTGTGTAGCAGTTGCCTATGACACTTTTCACGTTTAGCTAATCACCTAAGTTAAGCCATAATTGTACTCTTGATGAGATGAAATCTGGATTCTAGGTTCTTTTTGCAGCCCTGGCACAAACTATGTTTGATACAATAAAGGCTTACATAAATTTGGATATACCAGATGGGAAATGGGAAATCACTGTAGCTGACAGTTTCTCTAATAATTTGTCATCTTTTATTTAAAAGGCAATAGAAGAAGAAGACGGAAATGTTAGGAATCCTCCCTGGAATTGGGAATACAGATTTCCTGAGGCCAGAGGGACCAGGGCTAATTAACATTCATGAATTCCACATGTGGTTTGCTGTTTCCCCCCCCTTTCCACAGAAACGGAACTCAGTGTAAGCGGCTCTGAGAACTGGGAAGGACAATCTGGGTCGAGCGAGTTGTGAAGTGATGCCAACACTAGTTTCCAGCACATCTCACCGCAGCACAAACATTTGCTTAGGCAAGGGTTATATGTTTATGGAGAACCTCAAGTGAATTCCAAAGAGGTGAACAGAGGGCACTGGAACATGAAAGATGATTTCAGTATCATTGCTTATTAATTGACTGTTTAAACAAACTCTCTGCCCATTGACAGGGACTAGTCAATTTACCAAACAAGAAGTGAGGCAGCTGATGAGATGGTGGAGCACTAGTTCTCATCCTGCAGCCTAAATGAAAAATCAAAGAAGAGTTACAATGCCACAGTGCCATATGACGTCTCATCTGGACATGTTGTCGAAAGAGCTTTTCAGGGATACACCAAATGTTGTTGCCATTGCTGCGCTGTGAAGAGGATTTAGTACTGCCCATCTTTTTTGGTGATCTTCTTTGGGGAATGTATGGGCAGAAGGCCAAAGGAAAACCTTCGCCAGATTTGGCGGAGAGGTACAAATGCTTGGCACGGCCTAACGCTGAACGATGCCAACAGCCACATTGGCATCCACTTATTCTTGAGGTTCAGCAAGAGGTGAATCATCACTCAAGCTCCCAGCAAGAGCCTACAGCAGCTAACCTGATTTTACAGCCTTAAAACACTCGCTGTGTAAAACAGCATGAGATACATTACAGAAATTAATGTATCATGGCTAAAAAAAAAGCTGCTGATGCATTTTTACCCAAAACAGCAGCAACACAGGCTTATACTAAAGCCTTCTCCCATGCGTTTTTTTTTTTTTTTTTTTTTTTTGGCAGTAAAATGATGAAGAAAATGTAATATAGTTACAAGTACAATTTTATGCAGTAGTACCAAAAAGCATTTGGATTGCATTAAATGGAAAATATGTATGACAAAGCAAGTGTCCTCTGCAAACAGATGCTGCAAGAGCTTTTCTCAGAACCGAGCCATTTTACGAAGACCTTTAATCAGCTGATCTTTTCTTGATTTTTCATGGATATATGAATTCAGTCCTTCTCATGGTCACACAGGTGCCCTCAAACTACCACAGGTGTAGTTTATCACATTACATTTACATTTTACATTTCACATTGAATCATTTAGCAAACACTTTTATCCAGCATGACTTATAAATGAGGACAATAGAAGCAATCAAATTAACCATGAAAATATTTCATCTATGCTTCACAACCACAAAGAGTGCAAAAACCTTTTTCTCTTTTACCATTTCAAACCTAACACAAGTTTATTTTTCTTTCTTTCTTTTTTGTGAAATATTTAGTTTAAAATGTATGCTCTAGCTGATGCTAGATGATCTACTGAGAGAAAATAAGTGACCTCTCTGTATTTGTCTCCCACATGGAAGTCCAAAGGATTGGACATGGATCATTATTATTGCATTAATAAGGTGTCTCTTGTATTTGCACAGAGGTTTTGATGCTGTTTAGCTCATGTTATGTGATTTGATATTTTGTTACAGTAGAGCTATCCTCTTTTCTTTAAAAAAATTGAAAGTATTCATCTTGCAAGTGTAGATGTGATTATATTAGAAGTCTGAGTTTTTTTTTTTTTTTTTTTCACTTTCACTGTGATTATAGCTACAATAATGTCTGTAGCTAACTGCCAGAAAAACCTTGAACCCAGTGGGGGCAATACAGCTAGCCACTTTCCAAACATTTTATTCAGCTCTTGTGTATTTTCATTTTCATTATGTTTTCTCATATAGGCACATCATTGCTAATTCAACTGTCAATTTCTTCAGCAAAAAGAAATGAAATTCCAACAGCTTTATTTAGGCCAATGCTAATTAGACATTGTCCCAAACCCCAGAAATAGTTGTTCCACAAAGAAATATTCATGCATCAAGTGTTCATCACTAAATGAGAGTTCTTCCAGTTGGATCATTAAGGCTACTTTCGAAGTTAATAAAATCAAGGAAAAACTTACAGTGAGTGGTAAGGCTTTTGGAAAGTTTAATTACCTTTGAACAACTCCACAAAAGACATAACAGAACAAAAAAGGAAGAGACAGACTATGGGTAAGAAAATGCAAGAAACTAATCACAGCATTGCTGAGGTTCATACTTTTCCACAACCCTGCAGAATCAAACTACTGCACTGCACCTACATTGCATTCCTCTCTCCATTCCCTCTGATTCTAAACTCCTATTATATCTTCAGTCTGATTATTAGTGGTGTTTGCTAAGTCAAGTATCACTGATACTTTGACTCAAACTTTGATTAATATGTAAACAAAACCCTAAATCCTAGTAATTGTGTATAACCCAACCTGCAATGTTTGCGATATGTTCAAAATGACACCTCAAATAGCACAAGTAGTTATTTGGGGATGTCAAAGATGATTAAGAAAAAAAAACAAAAGTGAGGAGGAAATAAACTGTTGATTAAAACACAAAAAAGCACAAAAGCTCAAAAATTAAAACAGGCAGGCAGGTCACCGGCTGTGGGGCAGACTCTAGACTTCCAGGGCAGACAGAGAGGAACAGAGAACCAAAGACAGATCAGAGTCAAAACTGGGGTATCCAGCCATAGAAGGTAACCAGACCAGAGGGTTAGGTGAGATCTGATGGGCAGGCAGAAGACCAGGCTGAACAGTGCAGAGCCAGAGAAATAATCGCAGCACAAACTGAGTGGAACAGGCCACCACCTGATGGTAATTTCCACAGGCCCATACTGATAACAAAAGGGCTGCCTGGAGAACATGTCTGCTGACTCCAGGACCTGATCCACTCAAGGTCCTGTTTATCCCGCATGGTCTGGCCAATAGTCTGCAGATGGACCCTGATGAGAGACTGGCGGTATCGCCAATCTGCTGATAGATCTCCCTCCAACTGTGGCTCTTTATCAGAAACTACATCTGCTGGAAGTCCATGAATCCAGAAGACATGGACCACCACCAGCAGCACTGTCTAGTTTAGGGAGAAGAGTGAAGATGACCACAGTGAGGACCACAATATTGCCGCTGAACAGGAGGAGACTCATGTCCAGGGCAATATGCGACCAGGGCCGGGATGGAAATGGAGAAGGACTGGAGCAGATCAATGTGAGGAGAA
>JAHKKF010517460.1:0-16458 GCA_019740295.1 Labeo calbasu | reverse complement strand
CCATTAATGAGAGTAACACAACGTCAACGTACATATTCTCAGAGCTTCGTAAAATTACGGTTTAACCACTGATGTCAAATCGTCTGTTTTAACAATGTCCTTACAGCCTTTCTGGGCCTTAAACATGGTAGTTGCATTGCTGTCTCTGGAGGGTCAGAAAGCTCTTGGATTTCAACAAAAATATCTTAATTTGTGTTCTGAAGACGAACAAAGGTATTACAGGTTTGGAACGAATGAGGGAGAGTAAGTAATGACAGAATTTTCATTTTCGGGTGAACTATCCCTTAAAAAAAAAACAATATACCCACATAAAAGCATTTGTTCATTCAGTTAATAATCCACTATAATAAGTAATCCTTTCGAAGAAAATCTCATCACTTTATAAACGGGTTAACTGTTGTGTTTAACTAAATTGAGTCTTTTCTTCCGTGTTCTGATATGTTCATTGCCTAATGCAAGGTTGTTTCCTGAGATTCTCCCTAATTTTCCTAACCGTTTACTCCTAATATGATTAGATTCAGGGAAAAAACACTATTAGGACAATTAACCCTGTTTTTTCAAATACTACATTCACAATATGCATACAAAAATACATTTTATTTGAAACATTACATTTTATTTATCTATCTATCAGGTGTGGAGACATGCTTGCAGTATGACCCACGACCTGATGCCCTTATGGTGTTTTACACATACTTTCTGGATCTGGTCTCAGGAACGGTATGAACACACATTCAGAATACATCACTTAATATATACTCTGACACACTACTGACCAAAATTTTTTTTTTTTTTCATTTTTTGAAAGAGGTCTTTTATTTAATCAAAATACAATAAAGCAGTAATATTGTGAAATATCATCTACGGCTTCACAATTATGACAAAAATCATGATTGTCGATTTTTCCCTTGAAGTTGTAATTGTGATTATCAATTATGATTATTACGTAATTAAAATATTTTCTTTATGACCTTTACTCATCACAGTTATGTTTTCCTTTAGGGTTTCATGGAGTATTCATACCTGTTCTATGGCTTTTATAATAATTCACTGATTCAGGGTAATGGCTTCTCTTACAACATCCCTCTGGCCTATCTGTTGACAGCAGCCTTCTACTTTCTCTTCTGCTTGATTTGTATGATTATAAGGTGAGTCTTGTCAGCTTTTTTAGTTTTTTTTTACCAACATATTGAAAGGACATTGTCACATTGCTGAATTGACATCTCAATCCAACAGAATGGGCAGCACTGCTCGTCTTGTTGTAGTGACAGGTAGTGGAGCAGCAGGGGGTTACAGTGTGCAGGTGTTTACAGGATGGGATCACGGCCTCCAAGGAGACCGTGCAACAAAACTTAAACAAAACAATCTTCGCCACCAATTAAAGGTCTGTGCATTTGAAAAAAAGTCTGAAATTGTCTTCAGTTATTTTATATGAAAATACACTGAGTAATTGTATTGGGGAAATTTACTTTTGGAAAAACAATCATTAAAGGAATAGCTGACGCACAAATGAAAATTTGCCAAATGTTTGTTCACCAGCAGGCCATTTAAGATATACATGATTTTGTTTCTTCATCGGAACAGATTTGGAGAAATTTAGCATTGCATGCTCACCAATGGAGTGAATGGGTGCCGTCAGAATGAGAGTCCAAACAGCTGATAAAAACATCACATCCACAAATAAACCACACGACTCCAGTCCATCAATTAATTGTTTATAATATCGCTTTCTCTTGGCATCCATTCACTGCAGGGCATCCGTTGGTGAACTGGGTGAACTATACCTTTAGAATGAGCTACTAGTGTAGTATAATGTTATTTTAAATCTCTCTCTTTTTTTTTTTTAAATCTCTCTCTCCAATTGTGTCTGTCACCCTTAGGTGGATCTAGAAGAGGAAAGGATTAATAAAAAGGCTGCCTCCCTGACTTTGGGTCAAACAGTCTCTCTCTACGCACTCCGTGTTTTCCTTAGCCTAGTAGTCTTAGTACTCATCGGTGCAACTTTCTATGGCATTGCACAGGCAACTCAATTCAGCCAGGTTAGCTGTTAGTTAAGACCATTCTAAAGACATTCTAACATAATGTCAATAATGTCAACAAGTCACATAATGCCTTGGGCCAGTAAACTCTTTTTCAAGATGTTATACCCTGTCCGGCATTATTTTTCGATAATTAACTGAATAAAATCTCTCTTTCTCTCAGTCTAAGGAAATATCAGGTTTTGAGGGTCTACTGTTGCAATACTTACCCTCCATGGTCATAACAGCAAGCAATTTTGTGGTGCCGTTACTGTGTGACAAGATTGCATTACTGGAAAAGTATTCTCCTAGTACCACCGTCATCCTGGCCTTGTTGAGGTTTGATCAATACTCACACCCACATAGAATAAACATATCAAAAAGGACATAGACAGATAGATGAAGAGCTGTACTTGTTTAACCTTGGTTAGAGCCTCATCGAGAGCTCTTCTTTTGTGACCCTCATTAAACAGCTTTCAAAATGAATAATGTCAAATAAAGCACCGTCATTTTCTCTAAATACTCACACATTGTCTGTTTATCCACTGCTCTCTTTGGTTTGTTCTTTGCCATTATTCTTCTCCTTGCTGAATTTTAGTAATTCTTTCTGATGGTTGTTGTAGGGCGGTATTCCTGCGTTTGGTGAGTTTGGGGGTTTTGCTGTACGCTCTATGGGAGCAGATTACCTGTGAGGGAAAAACCGACAGTGGAAACTGCACACCATGTAATTATAATTACGACCAATACGAGGTAAACAACTTAAGATATGCACTTATTCCTAAATTGCTCAGATACACTACCAAGTTTTGGGTTCGGTAAGATTTTTTATGTTTTTGAAAGAAGTCTCTTATGTAGGGAAGCCACTTTCTGCCACTGAATAAACCAGGTATTGCAACTTTTTATCTCACTATTTTGACTTTATAACTCGCTGTTGTGTTTTTATAAAGTCAGAAAAACTAGCACTTCTCACTTTACAATATGCAACTGGGAGTAAAGTCAGAATTGTGAGATGTAAATTTGCAATTCTGAGAACATATCAGTCTTTGTTCCTCTCAAAATTGGACTTTATAACTCGCAATTGTGAGTTTATATTTCACAGTTCTGAGAAAAAAAGCCAGAATTGTGAGTTTATATCTAGCAATTCTGACTTTATAACTCGCAGTTGCCAGTTTATATCTCGCATTTCTGACTTTATAAGACGCAACTGAGAGTAAAGTCAGAATTGTGAGATATAAACTTGCAACTATAACTCGCAATTGTGAGTTTACATCTCACAATTCTGAGAAAGGTCAGAATTGCGAAATACAAACTTACATTTGTGAAAAAAAAGATCAGAGGTCAATCATTCTGATTTCATAATGTGCAATTGGGAGTAAAGTCAGAATTGAGATATAAACTCGCAATTCTGAAAACACATCTCTTTATTTTCCTCTCAGAATTGGACTTTATAACTGGCAATTGTGAGTTCATATTATACAATTCTGAGAAAAAAAGTCAGAAGTGCAAGATACATTTCCAAAAAAAAACTTGCAATTCTGTCTTTATAATACGCAATTGGGAGTAAAGTCAGAATTATGGGATATAAACTCGCAATTCTGAGAACATACCAGTCTTTTTTCCTCTTAAAACTGGACTTTATAACTCACAATTGTGTTTATATCTTATAGTTCTAAGAAAAAAGTCAGAATTGCGAGATGTAAACTCGCAATTGCAAGAAAAAGTCAGAATTGTGAGATACACACTCAATTGTGAGTTTATATCACACAATTATGACTTTATAACTTGCAATTTTAAGTTTTTATCATACAATCATGAGAAAAAATGAGTTTACATCACAATTTTGGCTTCATTTCTGGCTTCATTTATGCTCACTAAGGCTGCATTTATATCATTTAAAAACAGAGTAATGATAAAATAGTTTTACAATTTAAAATAGTTGTTTTGTTTTTTTATCAATTTTAAAATGTAGCTTTTTTATATGTGATGACAAAGCTGATTCTCAGGAGCCATTACCAGTTTTCAATGTCAAATGATTCTTCAGAAATGATTCTAATTTGATGCTCAAAAAACATTTCTTAATATTAATGTTGAAAACAGTTGTGCTGCTTAATGTAATATTTCTGTGGAAACATAAAACAGGATTCTTTAATAAGTAGGAAGTTCAAAAGCACAATTATTTGAAATAGAAATCTTTTGTAACAATGTAGTTGTCTGAACTGTCACGTTTGATTAATAAATGCATCCTAATGCATAAATTAATAATTTCTTTTAAAAAAAAAATCTTACTGATCCCAAAATTTGAACATTATAATGTAAGTTTTAGAATGGATGTTTTTCTTTTTGTTTTTTTAACGTTGAATCCCTTTCTCACGATTTCATAGTGCTGGGAGACGCGAGTTGGACAGGAAATGTATAAACTGACTCTTTTTGACTTCCTGATTACCGTCGCTACACTAATCCTGGTAGAATTCCCACGCAGGTCTGTTTACACATTTGTGTATTTGGGTCATACATTTCCATATTAAAAACGTAAGTCTTCAACTTCTGTTTGCTATTTTCAGGATTGTGGTTGATCATTGCTCGTGTAAACTGTCTCAGTGGGTGGGACGGCAGGAGTTTCTGGTTCCCCCAAATGTTCTTGCTCTAGTTTACAGTCAAACAGTGGTTTGGACTGGAGCTCTTTTCTGTCCATTGCTGCCGATCATCAACACTATCAAATTCATCATCTTTTATTACTGCAAAAAGGTACCATGAGCACACCTTTCCCAGACACAGACATCTAATATGTTTGCAATTGATTGCAATGGCTCATTTTGTTTCCTTGTGTTAGATAACTCTTTTCCAGAACTGTCAACCGACAACAAAAAACTTCCGATCCACCACCTCCAATTTCTTCTTCCTGTTGGTTCTGCTCTTTGGATGGACGTTGGCCAGCGTGGTTCTCCTTTACAGTGTGGCTAAGTAAGTGAGACCTGTAACTCTCCATGCTGCAGCACACTGATTTTAATGACAGAGAATGAATATTGTGTATAATTATGTATATATCAAGTGTTATGTTGACCTTTGCTTCCCTTCTTCTTTTTTTTGGTAGGATCCATCCATCCTATAGCTGTGGGCCTTTCCGCTTTTATCCAGCAATGTGGGAAGTTGTACCAGGAGCTATCGAAATGCTAAACAGCACCAGTAAAGAATTCCTGTTTGTTATCGGCTCCCAGAAATTCTCTATACCACTCTTCATTTTGTCCTGGTCAGTATAAACAGCCTTGGGTCAGTTCACAGTTTCTTAGGTTTCATGTTAAACTTCGATCCACATGCATTCAAGTCCCACATCCAATGCTTTTAAAACTGTAATTTAAATTAAAAAGATCTTCCTATAAAGAGTTAGGACTGTTTATGAGATAATTTTGCATAAGCAATATATTGCTGCAGGATTAGGACTAATTTGACATGTTTTTGATATTTAATATACAGTGTGATCCTGTGCTATGTGAGTGCTTTAACATCTGTCTACGGGAAAAGTGTAACACTGCTGAAATCTCAGTGTAAACTGGTAAGTTCTTAGTAATCTGAATTTGCAGACTAGAATGGTTATGCATATCTAAATTGTATAATACGATAATATTTAAATGTTCTGTTTCTGTGTGCTGAATAAAAATAAATATCAAATAAAAACAAATAAATATCACAAAAAAGCTAAGATAAAATAATATAATATTTATAATAGGGGGTGTGATCACCGACCTAAACTAAGACGTTCTTGTTTCCAATTTATCCTCTGACTGGAACCAATATTATTTCGTTTTTTAATCCGTATTTATCTGGGTGTAACAGGAACAGCGTGACAAGCAGTTCCTAGTCAGACAAATTGAAGAGCTGAATGCCACAATGCAGAAGGAACAACATGAACCACCGCAGCCCCAAAGAGAGCCTGAGCCCTTCTACCACACATCACCAACGTGGAATCAACATTACAATTATGGATTTGATCATGATGAAGTCCCGAGACCATATTAAGACATTCTTTATAAAGTGCAGTTTATACTGAAATTCTGCAATTTGTTTACTTCATTATATTACAGAAATATAACCAATGCCATTTTAACTACCATTCAGAAATTTGGGGTCAGAAATTAATATTTTTATCCAGCAAGGACGCATTAATTTGATTAAAAGTGACAGTAAAGTATAATTTTACAAATGACTTCTATTTCAGTGTTCTCTATTCATCAAAGAATAATAAAAAACAAAATTATTAGGAAGCAGAACCGTTTTGAACAGTTTTTTTTTTCTTGCACAAAAAAAGTTGCACACCAAATCAGCATATCAGAATGATTTCTGAAGGATCATGTGACACTGAAGACTCAGCTTTGCATCACAGGAATATATTTAATTTTAAAATGTTAAAATGCAAAACTGTTATTTGAAATTGTAATCATATTTTACAACATTACTGTTTTTACTGTATATTTAATCAAATTAATGCAGCTGTGGTGCGGATTAGAGCATCTGACCCCAAACCTTTGAACAGACTGTAATGTGTATATATATAGATATATGTTAATTTATCAAATATATTCATGTTTATTAGCCAGAGTACTTATTTCATACTTTATATTAAGCACTTGACTCAAAACTAAACTTTAGTGACACATAATGTACTCTATGCACAGTGTCCCAGGCTTTAAAATGCTGCATCATTACTTAAGCATAAAGTCATAATTATTTATTTAGTAAAGTCTTTGTTAACTATAAAACATCACACAGAAAGCTAAAAGACCATTAAAACTGCTGCTGATAAACATTCTTTAAAACATTTTTCAAAGAGGAAGAATTAAAATATACTATCAGCACAAACCAGTGAGCCTTATGATATATTCAAGCATTACATAAATTCAGAAAATTTGTTTTCCTGGTCAAAAGGCTTTTTTCCCTTTTTTTTTTCAAAGAAAAATAATATATAATATGTTATCAAGAAACAACATCAAAAAACATTTAAAAAAAAATTACAACAAATAAAATAGTTGCCAGGGGGAAGTAATCTATATTGTATATAGTATAGTGTATAATATATTGTAAAGATACGGTCATTCCACGAAGTCGGTGCCCTTTCCACTTGGAAAAGGTGAAAAATAAAAAAGTTTAATTTTCTTTAAATATCCATGAAATGAATACAAGAAAGTGTAATGTATTATTTTATGACTATTTTTCTACCTCATGTTTTATTATTTTTGTCTGTTGCCAACACAAGCATTACTAGATATTATAATTTAATTACAACTCATATGCCCCAGAATGACATAGACATTAGCTGAATAATATACCCAGGGTGACCTTTAAAATGTTTGAATTTTACACAGACAATCTTTAAAAACAGGGTCAAACCTAATCAATGTCATACCTATTACGCACATGTCAAAATCTGTTACTCTATAAAGTAACAGGTTGACAGTAAAATGTTTGATGATTTCAAACAAATTTGCTAATTGCTAGATAATAGTCAAGTTCACAAAAGCACATATTTTACATTTTGAAAGGATTTGATTTGTAGATATTGATTATAAATTACGTCTGTTGATGTACATTATTTTACAGGGTTTTTAGGGGAAAACAGGGCTTACATGAAATCAGGGGACACCATAAAATGCATACTTATACCAAAAACATTGTTTAACAATGAGACTATATTTAGAACAATAAGCAAATGTGGTTTTTATATCATTTTGCCTTCGTTTTGCAAGTTAAAAGTCCTGCTGAAAAAGAAAAATCAGAGTGAGGGACAGGCTAAAAAAACCTTACCCTTAGCAGTATAAATGTTATTTAAATTATTTAAAATAATGTTTTATGTAAAATGTAATATTGATGAAAGCATACATAGTATTGTTACGTTTTTAAATTGCACATTTATTTGTTGTTATAATAAATCTATGTTTGATTATTTCTTAGGAACGCAAAAAGCACCGATTTTGTGGAATGACCTATATATGTACATATTTCAGTCAACAAAACCATAAAATGAGGTTTCGGTAAATTTACACTTATGAATGTGAAATTCGGTCAACAGAATAAGGCAAGGCAAGTTTATTTATATAGCACATTTCATACACAAAGGTAATTCAAAGTGCTTTACATAAAAGGAAGTAGAATAATCATAAAAACAATAATAAAAACAATAATCATAAAAACAATGATCACAACAATAAAACAAAAAATGTAAAAACTGATTGATTTAATGATTTAAAAATGATTTAAAAATAGATACATTTAAGACAGTTAAAAACAGATAATGATTATACATAATGCAATCAGTTCGGACGAAGCACAGTGCTCATTCAGGAAATGCACAGCTAAACAGATGAGTTTTCAGTCTAGATTTAAATGTAGCTAATGTTTTAGCACATTTGATCTCTTCTGGAAGCTGATTCCAACTGCGGGCAGCATAATAGCTAAAAGCGGATTCCCGTTGTTTTGTGTGAACCCTTGGTATTTCTAACTGACTCGATCCTAATGAGTAAATTAATTAAGTAAGTAAGTACCGTTCCTCTAGGTCAAAAAGTAAAGCCAGAGCACATGTTCCCGTAAGAATGAAAAAGGTCTTATAACAGAAAGCTTTTCCTAAGGGTTTTTATTAGCTGCGCCCTCATGTGGTAGCTTACACGTAGTGCATGACTATTCAATGCGTCACAAACATTTGACGTGTGACGTAGTCACGCCACAGCAACTTCCGGTGTTTGCAAAGCTGTCTTTCTGTTTCATTGAGTTGGTATATTTTTTTTAAAAAAAGGCTTGTGTTTTGTTCTGAATATTCACTATGGAAGAAACGGATCTGACTTACATAGGGATTCACTGACGAGTTTGAATTTCGTTGCGTTGTTACTCGACGAGTCTGTTTGTTTTGAGCCATAAACTAAAGCGTTGCCTCATTTGTTGGACCTTGTATGCGGTCTAACAAGCTTGCTACGCGACTAGAATTACATTTGTCTGTTTGACTGCTCTCGTAAGTATTACATAATGAACATTTTGCCCAAAAAGAGCTGGCATGTGCGCAATAAGGACAACATTGCGCGCGTGCGCCGCGACGAGGCTCAAGCAGAAGAGGAGCAACGCGAGATTCAGCGGCGAGTGGAACGCGCAGAGCAAGAGGTAACCATAGCAACCCAGCATCCTTTCACTGTTTCTAGGTTAATTTACTACATCCTCATCCCCTCCTGCACTCAGTGACCCCGACCTGATGTATCAAAATTGACCTCACAGCATTGGTCTGAAATATATAAAATGTGTCACGCATATAATACAGGCTTAAATGCTGTTTGCATTCTGTCTACTTTGCCGTCTTAATTTTGTCTTATGTCTTTTGAGCTGAGTGTTGGTTTCTGATCTATCCATCTATCCCATAATCCCTCAGGCACGAACTGAGTATTTGAGAAACAAAGCTCGAGCAGCCCTTCAGCAGACGGGAAAAGGGACAGAGGATGAAGAGACGGCAGAGACAAGCCGAGGAGCCAGAGAGATAGAGCACCTAAATTTATTTCCTCTAGAGGACTCATCTGAAAAGAAAGGAAATGCAGAATACCTCAAAGAAAAAAAGGAAGAAAAGGTGTGACAAAAAGACTAACCTAACACATCCTTACCTACAATTTTAACTTCTGACGTTATGCTTTTTATACTGCATGTAGATGGTTTAAAATGGCCATTTTAAAGCTGTTTTGTCATGTTTTTTTTTAGGAGAAGCAGGAACGTGCTATTGGTCTTTTAGTGTCTCTGGGTCCCGCTCCTGGAACAGAAGCAACTCCCTGGTACCTGAAAGGTGGAAAAGAAAAAGAAGAAGAGAAAGACAAGAAAGAGAAAGGCAAAAACAAGACAAGAAGCCTAACTGAAGAGGAGAGAGAAAAGAAAGACAGGAAGCTGAAAGACAGTTTGGATCCTCTTAAGGAAATGAAGAAGGCCCTGGCAGTAAAGGACAGGAAGGAGAAAAAGCATAAGAAGAAGGAAAAGAAAGACAGAGGAGAGAAGAGGAGTGGAGAGAGGTGTGAAATAAATTTTCTATTTCTGTCAGAACCAATAAAGCATCTTGCCTGGCTGCACAACCATTTAGTCATACTTCAGATGTCAGTACATTCACTGAGTTGTTTCTTCAAAGTGAAAATATGACTGTGAGTATTTGCAACCAGCAAGAATTTGATGTATAATATGGTGATTTTATTCAAAAATGAATTTTTTTTCTCATTAATTACTCACCCTCATGTCATTCCAAACCTGTAAGACTATCGTTTGTCTTCATAAATTAAGATATTTTTAAATAAAAATCCAAGCATTTTCTGACCCTGGATAGATGCAGTGTAACTGACACATTCAAGGTCCGGAAAGGTAGTAAGGACATTGCTAAAATAGTCCAAACAATTTCACGTGTGCATGAGTAGATGCCCACTGCGGTAGTAACTTGTCAAGTCCGTTTGTCAACCTTTTCATCCTAAAATGATTTTTTCCTCTCATGACAGTTCAGTTGAGAGGTTACGGGCTGAGCGACTGCAGAGGGAAGCGGAGGAGAAGAAAAGGACACAGGCTTTACTGGATCAGAGGAGCGGAGGCGGGAAAGAAAAAGAGCAGGAGCGAGAGATGGGGGATAGAGACAGACCATACAACAGCGCCTACTTTCCTGAGTTGGCACGGAAAAGGCAAAGGAGAGACAGAGATCAGTATGGCTTTTATTAGCTTACAAAGGCATTGATTCAGTAAGTCTAGAAATTGTTTTGTGGCTGGACAAGAAATTAGCCACGTGCAAAGTGTGAGGAGCATTTAAAATGACTGATTGCTACCTAAAAGCCTTCGATCTGGCCTCTGCAACACTTTTATTGGCGTCAGATGAATTGGAAAAAAATGGACAAACAAGAAAACCTCCTTTTTGTGTGTTCTCACAGCGCAGGAGCGATTAAGTTGTTGTAAAAATGTCATCTTATGATTTGTAGGATCTGCAACAGAGTTGTTTTGCTGAACAATTCTGAGGCTTTAGCATTAAAATGTGGACAAGGCTTTACTGTGAGACTAAGAACATGTTGTCTTTGCTGCTGATATTAGAGTCCATAAAATATTTTGTCCCCATCTTGTGGAAATACTTAATTATACTTCAATATCGCGTATCTGGGCTAAATGGCAAAAGGTCTGGTCCATATTGCTTCTTACTCTGGCCATGTACTGCTCTCTTACTATTTGAGCCCAATATAAAAATCAGAATATATATACATTACCAGTCAAAAGTATTTAAACGGTAAGATTTTTGTTTTTAAAAAAGTCTCTTCTGCTTACCAAGCCTGCATTTATTTGATCCAAAGTACAGCAAAAACAGTAAAATTTTGAAATGTTTTTACTATTTAAAATAACTGTTTTCTATTTAAATATTTTTTAAAATGTAATTTATTCCTGTGATTTCAAAGCTGAATTTTTAGCCTGATTACTCCAGTCACATGATCCTTCAGCAAGCATTCTAATATTCTGATTTGCTGCTCCAAAAACATTTATTATTATTATTGTTGTAACATTATAAATGTCTTTATCATCATAAATGTTGATCTTTCGATCTTTCTATTCATCAAAGTATCCTGAAAAAATTTACTCAACTGCTTTTAATATTGATAGCAATAATAATAGTAAAAATATTTCTTGAACAGCAAATCAGCATATTAGAATAATTTCTGACGGATCATGTGACACTGAAGACTGGAGTAATGATGCTGACATTTCAGCTTTGATGACAGGAATAAATTTGAATACAATTTGAAATATATTCAAATAGAAAAATAGTTATTTAAAGTAGTAAATATATTTCAGATTTTGACTGTTTTTGCTGTTCTTTGTATCAAATAAATGCAGACTTGGTAAACAGAAGAGATGAATAGGACACTCCAGAATCATACACAAGTTCTTCTTATTAAAATGCAGATCCACCAAAATGCTCTTCATGTCAGAGTCCAGTATCTTTTAAACTTATTTTGTTAAATTGTGCTGGTTTTATTTCTCATAGGATATTATATTACTCTGCAAACACTCCTGATAAAAATTTTAATAGAGTCAACGCTGAAATCATTTCATATTTTTATATCTAAAGCAAATGTTAAAAATTTGATATAGGTTTTTAAAATTGCTTTTTCAAATTGTTACGTGTTGCACGAAAACTCCCAGGGAAGCTAGCATGGCATTAAGGCATCAACCAACCCTGATGTAAAGTGAGGACATTTTTTGATGTTGTTTTTATGTGTCAGTTAAGGACAGGTTTGTCTGAGCTTTTACCACAACAATATATTTTTGTGAAAAAATGGCGTAGCCATCTCTCTCAAACAATTTTATAGAAAACCCATGGATATTTCACAGAAAATGTGAGGAGAATTACAGTGCAGAAAATATGTAGACTATTTCAAAACACAAAGCAGAATATACGTTTTTTGTGCAGTATGCATCAGTCACAAATTGAAATCACATCTAAAGCTGACACTAGAAATACTCACAATACTCAATATAAAGTGCAATTATAAATTTTATGAATTAATTCATATGCAGTGTTTTAACTGTAAGCTAATATGTTGTGATGGTGTGGGACACGAAAAAGAAAAAAAACGACTGCTAGGAGGATGCGATTATAAAATTAGTTGGTATTTAAGGCATTAATTGGTATTTAAAGGCATCTTTCTGGTGAAAATATTTGGCCTTTTCCAGACCCAGACAGAGATTTGCATGTCATTATCTTGAAGGCTACAGACAATTTCAATGGCACGCTCCGTGCACCTGTCCTCCCAAACGGATCATGTCACCGCTCCGCGGAGGTTGTCCGATTTAGGGGGATTTTGATGCAGTGATACCCAAGGCCACGACACGGGGGCGTTGACGTTCTCTCCCGTCTCATAAACAAACGCTTTTGTTGGCCGGCAGCAGCAGCAGGCACCTGAGCGAAGGGCATCGCGTAATCGTTCGATTGCGAGGCAACGTCTACCTACCAACGTCTAAATCACGCAACGCGCAGCTCCACAGCGATCATAATAGCGCAAGCTCGGTCGCGTCTGACGTAGAGGGGCTTCTTGGAAGAAAACATAGCTGGACCACTCACATGATACTGACACTCTATATAGGATTGGATATAGAACCAATAGAATGACTTCAGTGGTATTTTCTGCCCGTTTTCGACCGATAGGACGCGATGAGGACGGAATAGTAACAGCGCGCTGGTGAGGATGCGGATCGCGGGATTAGGCTGACACAAAAGAGCGTTCACACCGTGTTTAATTGCGGATTAAACGAGGGCATCAGCCTTGCACAACAAGGAGACGGTTCTTTATTAGCGAGGAGCCAGACGCGCGGCGGGGAACGTTGACAGCATCGCTCGGATGGTGGTGCCGTGGACCGCGCGACTATGTCACTACAGTGCTGGGTGATTGTTCTGGTGGGGCTGATGTCGTACTTCAACCCGGAGAGAGCTCTGGGAGCCCCGCAGAAGGAAGGTGAGCGCGTCGTTCAGATGGCATGATGTTATTGATGCGCTCGATGGGGGGAGGAGGCGATGAGGCGCTATTTGAATAAAGGTGACAGTCTGATGAGAGTATTTTATGTTTCTGGATGTATGGCAAAGCTAATTATTATTTCATAACTCAATCATATCTTTTATCATAGCTTAGCTATATATGTGTCCTTTTTACTGAGCCCAGGCATCCTGCACTGATGATAATAAAGGTGTCTGGCTGCTCTTCTGGTACGCATGTATGATTCTTCATTGTGGGCCTGCAAAACATCTCTCCTCTATGTGAATTTTACCTATGGGCTTGAGGTAATCATATATTTTACGTAACGCGAATTTCTCCGAATCATCATATGCCCCTGTTTTGGCTAAAGCTTGCAGAACTGCATCATCTGCGGCGTTTTATTAGGTGTGATGCGTTATTTTAGCAGTATCATGAACATAAATGTGCCAACAGGCCCGCGTGTTTATTTGTGCGCTCTCGTATGCAGTATGTGTAACCATATGGTCAAAGAAGGGAACTGCGCACAGGTCCGTGTCTGCCAATGTCTGGCCACTGTTCCTCGAACAATAAAAGGTTATCACATGAATAATAACACCCTTCATGTATTCACACAGCTACCTGCTCATTAGCCTATGTATTACCATAGTTCATGTAGACGAATTCCGCGGCAGGATCATCGAATGTAAAAAGCGTCTATTGTTAATTGCAACCGTTGCATTTGTGGTAATTATTATGATTTTTTAATATGCATTCACGCGATTTTTTTTGTCATTGATTACTAGCCTATGCATTCATCTTTAGCAACACAAGTAATCTTCGAGTGTTCTGACATTTGATATTTTGAAATTATAGAAATGTACGATATTCTCTATAAAACCGTAGCAAGATAGGCTCCTGACTCGTGAGATCTGTAAATAATTTTTTATTTGTACATTTTAATAATTATTATATCATAGTGATGTATTATGTATTGTTATATGATAATAACAATAATAGTGTTTGGTTGTTGTTGTTGTTAATAATACTACTTTATCATTGAGAATAATATGTGATGATATTTAGGTTTCTGTTATCTTCCTGAAAAATGCCATCTATAAGCTTAAAATGAGCACAACCTCAAATGACCTGTACCCTTTCCACACAGCAGACCTTAATGACTGCTTAGTACTCTGTGACTCTTTTTAAACAGCCTTTCCCAGCCTCAGCCTGGACCTTGTTGTCAGTCCTGATGTGTCCAAAAATGTCTTTGTGGTGCCTATGCTATTTTAGTAAAACCATGGCCTGTCGCCTCTAAAAGTTACATTGCTTTTTGCAAATGATTAAGAAATGATAGCAGCATCTATTTCTCTTAACATTTTTATAAAACTGTATTAATGTTATTTTTATCCTCACTATTTTCAGTGACATTCTACACTCTTAAAAATAAAGCTTCATTATTGGCTTCAGCGGTTCTATAAAGAACACTGAACGTCCGTGGAACCTTTTAAATGCAGACATGGTTCTTTAGATTTTAAAAATGTTCTTCAAAATGGTTCTTTTAGGAACTGTTCACTGAAAGGTCCTTGGGGAACCAAAAATGGTTCTTCTATGGCATCAGTGCAAAAGCACCAGATTTTATTATATGATAGTGTTTATTTTGTGATGTAATGAGCTGAACCTCTAGCAATGGCATGTGTTGCTAACACTGATGAATAAACAATGAGGTTTCAAGTCAGCTAAATACATTTTAGTTTAGTGGATATTCAGTCTCGTAATCACAATGCCAAAGGTATTTAACCTCCTTGCCCTCCTCCCCACCTTCTCTTCTCCACAGATGGCTCTCCTAAAACAAACGGCCAAATTGAGGTACAAAATCAAGTATGGCACCTTTCCTTCTGACCCAGCAACCCTGCAGATACAAGAATCTTTTTCAATAATCCAGTCCCTTCCCTTAAAAAAAAGGCCCTTCCCCCCAAACAAAACTCCAAATACCTTTCCTTCTTCTTCAGTAGTGACGAGTACAAGAAATGTCTTGTATGATGACTCTCTGGTTTCTCTCCTTTGCTTCCCTCAAACCTCAACTCTCAAACCCCTCCCTAAACCCAATCTGAAGGTGATCTATTCTGAGTTCCTCTGCTTTTCTCTGTACTTTCACCCTTTGTGCAATGAAAACACTTCATTGGATTCCTGTGCTATGTTCTGAATGTAACGCTGCCCTTTTCAATTTTCCCTGTTAGGAATATTTACAAGTTATCTATCTATCTATCTATCAATCTATGGATCAATCCCTTAGTATTCGTAAGGCTGAATATGTAAAACTCTGCCCTCTTTTTTTCCCTCAGTCTCTCTGTCCCGGGACGGCTCTCTCTCTCCTCCCCCTTATGTGATTATTCTCATCTCCTGCTCTGGGCTGGTCTCTTTTGTTCTGTTGCTTCTCACCTGCCTTTGCTGTAAGAGAGGAGGCGTGGGATTCAATGTAAGTCTCTTTGGTGTGTGTTTTATACATGTGGGTTTATGTGAGTTTTGCATAATGTGGGTGTTACTGATATGAATCAGCATGAAACATACGTTTTCATGTTCATCTGATGGTGTTTAAAGATCTATTTCTTATATATTCCCACCTCCACCTTTCTTTTTTTTTTTTAGGAGTTTGATAATGCGGAAGGGGAAGAATGCTCTGGGGCATCCAGTCCTGTTCCTGAGGACAGTTTGTCCTCCTGTCCATCACTACCGGAGGTCTACACGCTTCCACTGCGGGATAAGAACTGCCCCACTCTACCGAACGGCACAGGTATACCCAACATGTTTATAAGTGACAAGTAAACTGTCAATGTACATGTATGTAATTCTCTTTAACACATTGAATCCTATTGAATCCCACAGACAGCTCTCAATGTTTCCGAAGGCACACTCTCAACTACTTGCAAGAGATTGGAAATGGCTGGTTTGGGAAGGTAGAC
>JAHKKF010517457.1:81248-94588 GCA_019740295.1 Labeo calbasu | reverse complement strand
CTGTCTAACATAACACACATACCTTGATAATCAAATATAAATTGCTCCAAAAAGTATTTATAACCCCTGTGATCGCCTCACATCTCCCTGAAAACTATTAACAAAACGGACAACATCTGCTACTCTTATTGTTGGTAAATATGTTAATGATTGGGAGAAAACGAGATCGCGTTCCCACTCGCACTGACAATGAATGAATGAATGACGATCGTGACGGGCGGCGGCGCAACCGGAAGTACCGCTACCCTACTTCCGTTCTCAGCCACCATATTGTGAAATAGGCCTATCTCCGGATCTGGCAGTAGCACTTTTAGCATAGTTTATCATTAATCTGATTAGACTGTTAGCATCTCGCTCAAAAATGACCAAAGAGTTTTGATATTTTTCCTATTTGAAACTTGACTCGTCTGTAGTTACATCGTGTACTAAGACTGACGGAAAATGAAAAGTTGTGATTTTCTAGGCTAATATGGCTAGGAACTATACTCTCATTTCGGCGTAATAATCAAGGGACTTTGCTGCCGTACCATGGGTGCAGCAGGCGCATTGATATTACGCAGCACCTGAAAATAGTCTCCCTGTGCAAGCAGGTGGTCACACTGGTTATGTTGACAGAAGTTAGCCTATTTTCAGGCGTGCGTAATATTATTGCGCCTGCTGCACCCATGGTACGGCAGCAAAGTTCCTTGATTATTACGCAGGAATGAGAGTATAGTTCCTAGCCACATCAGCCTAGAAAATCACAACTTTTCAGTTTCCGTCGATCTTAGTACATGATCCAACTACAGAAGAGTCAAGTTTTAAACAGGAAAAATATTGAAACTCTTTGGTCATTTATGAGCGAGATGCTAAAGGTCTAATCAGATTCAATGATCTATGCTAAGCTAAAGAGCTACCGCCAGACTCGGAGATCGGCCGAATGGATTCGAAAATGGTAAAACGCAACCGTTTAACTCTAGGGGAATTGGAAAATGAGCCTATTTTCAAAAAAAGTGGAGAGTTCCTTTAAACGGTTAACCTGAAATTAAATTATGTTATTATTTATTCTCCCTTGTGTCACTGAAAACCTTTATTACATTCTTTTTCTGCAGAACACAAAAGACAATATTTTGAAGAATGTTGGTAACCAAGCAGTTTTGGTTCCCCTTGACTTCCATTATATGGACAAAAAATACAGTGGAAGTCAATGGAAACTGTTGCGAAGTTCTTTAAATAAATTTCTCTTCATTCTTTACTATATCTTTTGTGTTCCGCAGAAGAAAAACAACATTTAGGTTTGAAACGACAAGAGTGCAAGTAAATAATGACGGAATTTTCATTTTTGGGTGAACTATCCCTTTAAAATACTGTCAATTCTCCTTTGTCATTGTTATTGTTCCAATTTATCTAATTTTTATTCATCCAACATGAGATGTTATGTTGCATTATCATTTTTTTTTTTTTAAATCTTGTTGCTTTATAATGCTTTAAATTGTTATGTAGTAATTATTATAATTGCTCAAAAGAAAATTCATTTGTGAAATACAATAAACAGTCAGGCCGTGAAGCAACGACAACCTCCCCACACATATATTAGCACCCTCTTCTCCCCCCTTACACAAACAGACCCATTCAACGACTCATAAACATGCCATCATAGTGCACTGTTTGTGAGAATGCATATACACATGCACATGTGTGTGTGAGTGCACTTCTGTGTGTGTGTGTGTTTGACCGCAGCATAGCATAGCCCAGCCTCGGAAGGAATGGCCGGATTCTGAGTTGGGGGACGTGCTCGGAGTGAACAAATCATGCTAATTGTTTTGGGAAGACTGTGAAAGTTAGACCCAAGATGAAGGCACAGAAGGAGGCTTTCTCTTGGGCATCAGCTGCTTTTGCTGCTCCTCTCCTCTTGGTCCTTGCAGTTTTGATTCATTCAGGTAAGAGGAACAAATGTAGCTTTTTATCAAATGACAATGCTGCACTGTTGGCCTTGACCGAGAACCTATGGCGTAGTTATGGCTGGAAGTCCAAGAAAAATTATAAAACGCTTTTTCCTTTTATATTGTACTATGTCATTGGCAATGTTAAGTTTGAATGGGTTTTGTATTGAATAGAAACCAGAAAATAACTATATTAGTGCAAACTAATAAATACAGTATTTAGACCATTTTGGACTCATGTATCACACTTGATGTATGAATTTCATTTCATAAGGGAAAAAAAATCAAATCAAGTGGTAAACAAATAGTGCTAAAGCTTTCTTCTGAACTGGTGTAATATTTTAAGCTTTTCTAAAATCTTTTTAACACTTATTACTTGTTGGATTTTAACAACTGGTGTCAGTGTGATTTTTTGTGGATGTTTGGCATCCAAAATGTGTTACAATCATTTTTATCTTAATAACAAAATATATTTTGTTTTATCACTTGAAACTTTTTTTTGAAATGTTATGCTTGAAAAGTATTCTTGTACTTTCTTAACCCTGTATCATATTTGATACGCAAATGACTCTAAATGATCATCTTGGTCAAAACTTTTTAAAAAAACCTGTTGTACACAATCTTCTACATCACTTTTGTCGTCTGACTGATATACTTTTATAGCAAGTAAAATGCACTTTAATAAGATTCTAAAATTGGTATATATGTCTTTTGTCTTTTGCTATCTTTCTTTTTTTTTTATATATTTTATTATATTTTATACGTAATAACTTCAGTAATATTTCAAGAAGAACATTTACTGGACTGAAGCAACTTAAGTTTACTTGATTGTCCATATATATATATATACATATATACATAGTATACGTCCATCAAATACTTCTACTTCAAACTCACTAAATTCCAGCCTCAGCCCGATCAGAAGTACCAATACTTACATAGAAACCTATACAAAGTAGCCAGAAAGAAATGCTCATTTTAATGAAACACATCAAATGGATTTAGAGGCTTTTGCATCTGAACTCTTCATATACACATCAGGCTTTCGATGCACAATTATTTGTCTCTAAATCATCATTGTATTGTATTGTATTTCATATTTTCCCCATAATATAAACTTCAGAGATTTGATCATAAATCTAAGCGTTCAAATAAGACAAGGGTGATACAGGGCGATACATGGTGACAACTAATATGCATTTTATGTAAGTTGTCTGCTATACAGGATTTCACTGATTTACATTACAAGCTATCAGAATTTCATTGTAGTTTCTGGACATCAGCAACTGCAACAAATTGCATATTATCAAGCTCTATATATATATTATAATATAAATGCCTGGTGTATCAAATATTATAGTCAATGCAAAAATGCATTTTAAAAAAGGGGAAAAAAAAGAAAAGAGATTTTTTTCTGACTATTATTTCATTTGTCAGTCTATCCAGGGTTAACATAAATTCCATCTGAGTTGATATTGGGTTATATACAGTAATGCAGTGACACTCATTCATTATGAGTATGACTAAAGTGACTAAAAATATCTGGAATATTGCTATACCAAAAAAAGGAATGTTGAGTACATGAAAAATGTAGTTTCTGTAGGTTTTTGTAGTCTAGTTTTACAGTGTAATGCTGTGCCTGTCTGGAGCAGTGTCCGAGCAGATACTGTAGCAGCATTGAGACAATAAGTTACTGGATGGACAATACGACTTACAATGTACTTTATATTGCTATTTACAACATCATGAAAACCCATTCCTATCCTCGCATCATGACTGCTTTAGAAGCTGTTTGTGTTGTACAATTGGCCAATGTTGTCATCAACAGAGTCACAGGAGCCCCGTGTGTCACTTTTCATCTAATCACACTGATTGTTTGTCGCTCTGTAGGTCCTTTTCATGCCAGGAAATTGGGCCAAACAATTCAAGCTTTTGTGTGCTCATCTCTGGCAGGCCTTTCGCACTGTAAGCAGTTACCAAGGAGATGGGCCATTTCCACACAGGCTTTATTCTGCTGGTTATCAGACAAAGAGAATGAGAATCTTTGATGCTTTATATTACAATACTTACAGCTTTAAAAGGTGGCCAGCAGAAGGTCCCACTTTATATTAGGTGGCCTAATACTACTATATACTTACATCAAAAAATAAGTACAGTGTACTTTTTGTGTTAATACTGTATTGTAAAACACTTTTAGGTGGGATACGGGTAAGGTTAGGGAGAGATTTGGTGCTTTGGGTAGGTTTAAGTGTGGGTTAAGGTGTAAAGGATGGATCAATAGTGTAACAGAAATTAATTACATATGTCATTTTTTTTTTTTTTATTTAAGTATAATCAAAATTTAAACGAAGCACTGACGTTTATTAATATCATGTATGGCATCAATAAGACAAGCCAATAAGGAAAGTTGACAGTGATGTGTGAACCCATATTTATTGTAGTCTTGGTTGTTGTTTGTTTTTTTAATTGCAATAATATTTCACAGTATTGGTTGTCATTGCATTTTTAATTTAATAAATGCTACCACTGCAAGCATAAAACACTCATTAAAACATTAAAAGAATCTCACAGAATGGTAGTGTTTATTGCTATAATAACTATGCAGGATTATGTAGTTGTTATTTGTCATTACTTTTCTTGCTGTCTGTGAGACTGTCAGAACAGACTGAACAGAACAGAGTTGTGACCCATTTTTTGGCTTGAATGTGATCTGAGTCATCAATATCTGAAAGAGCTCGATAGTAAAAGGTGTCTTGAACTGTGGAAGTGTAGTTTATGTAAGTTATGCTGTTGCCCTCTCTGGCAATGAGATCTGATGAGTGTTATTACAGCTTTTATGTGCACCAGGTTGCAGTAAAGTCAGACAGAAGGCAGGGTGAGGCCTTATCAAACTGCCAAAGTAAAGGATTAGTTCAACCAAAAATGAAAGTTATCCCATTATTTACTCATTCTCAAGGCATCCTAGGTGTATATTACTTACTTCTTTCAGACGAATGCAATCGAAGTTCTATTTAAAAATGTTCTGGCTCTTTCAAGCTTTATAATGCAATGGGTGGGTGTTTCTTTTTATCAGTCCAAAACAAGTCCAATAAAGCGAATCCATCCATAATAAAAGTGTCTCAAACGGCTCAGGGGGGTGAATAAAGGCCTCCTGTAGCAAATCGATGCATTTTTGTAAGAAAAATATCTGTATTTAAAATGTAATAACGATTTTCTCTACATAGCCTGCGCTAACAGTTGTACACGGAGGCAGCTCCAGGCAGATGACGTAGGATGTCAGCATTGCGCACAACAGAGAGCTCAAAACAAAACTTAGAAGTACAAAACGAGGATTTGTAAAGAAAAATGTTGAAGGATTTCGAAATAAGCCAAAAGGAGACTGTTTTTTTTTGCTTCCTTTTCTCCTGTAAACAAACGTTGGTTTTCAAAAGACTCCTAGACGTCCTACATCATTAAATATGGATATTTTTATTACCAAAACACACCGATTCGCTACAGGAGGCTTTCATTCACCCCCCGAAACATGTGCGACACTTTTTATTATGGATGGATGTGCTTTATCGGACTTGTTTTAGACTGTTGAATAGAAACACCCGCCCACTGCATTATAAAGTTTGAAGGAGCCAGAATTTTTTTTTAATATAACTCCTACTGCATTCGTCTGAAAGAAGCAAGTCATATACACGTAGGATGCCTTGAGGGTGAGCAAATAATAGGTTAATTTTAATTTTTGGGTGAACTAACCCTTTAAGTGTAATCTTCCCTGAGCTGTGTGTGTGTGAAAACAATAGGGGAATGCTAATGAACTATCATCTAAACTGAACACAAAAGGAATGAAAAATTGATCTATTTTCTAAATGCATGATACTGGTTTTATTGTGAATGCTTCTTTAAAGGGATAGTTCACAAATTAAGATATTTTTGATTAAATTTGAGAGCTTTCCGACTCTGCATAGACAGTAATGCAACTATGCAACTATTTGTAGCTTCATAACATTAGGGTTGATCTACACATCACATGGTTTGAGGGTGATTAATTAATGACAGAATTTTCATTTTCGGGTGAACTATCTCTTTAAAAAAAGAAGAAGAAGAAGGAGGAGAAGAAAGAGAGAGAGACACACATTTGGGGGGGGGGGGTAATTTTCACTCAAATGTATGAAACAGAATAAAAGATCTGTCTGTAATTCTTTTATATAGCGAAAGAGATGAAATGCTAAATGAAAAAATGCCATGATTTGAGTATTAGTCATACTTAATGTATGTAATAACTGTATGTACTAATTATGTAAATAGTAATTTAGCAGACACTTTAATCCCTAGCGTCCTACAGTGCACTTACTTCAGGTGCGATCCTCTTAGAAGAGCCTGAGAAGAAGTGCTTTTCTCAAGAGCATAATGGCTAATGGCACATGCCAATCCTTGTGTGGCTTAAACAATCAAACTTCTGATTATGAACTCTGATTTTGAACCTTGAGCTAGAATAAAAAGACAAAAAACACTAAAATCTCTATTGAGTAACTAGACTCAAAAAGTTGACTTTCTGTTGCTGAAATTCAATGGTTGAGATGGCAGAGATGGATTTTACATTTGTGAGATGGAGAGTGCGTAATGTTAATGTAATTAATGTAGTGATTACTTCCATTTCTGGCACTATGACATTTCTGCATGTCTCTAATAAAAATCGGTCACAAACATGATCCCTGCACAATCTAATGTGTAGCATCTTATTAACTCAATGTCATGCATTGTATGTGACATATTTCTTATCCCTCTTCAAGTTCTATCAATTGTCTAGAAGCAACTCTTTGCACAAAGAATTTTCATGAATACGGGCCCTGATTATTTCAGGAGCTTTGTCACAAGTCTATTGTTTTTGAATGTCAGTGCTACTTCTGCTATATTTTCACACTTAAAATAGTCATTTGTTATTCCTCTTGTACCACTGTCCTCTTTTATTCTAAGAAATAAATCACCTGGCAGTTTTCTCTCAAGTGGTTCCATTGTTGCCAGCATTAAGTCTGAGTATGATTCAGTAGGATATGTAACACTTTTAATTGTCAGAAAATTACTTGTCTTTAAACGTTTTGGTTCAATACACATACCTGTTCATCAAAAATCAAAAAAAAATTGTACTTTTATTTAGTAACTTTCAGGAGGGTGTACTCATTTTTGCAACACAACGTTTTATCACTTTGATAAGAAAATCTTATTGTCCTAAATAATTTTGACATTCTTCTTTGGTAATTGATCAAGCTGGCTTGTTGGAACAGTCTCCAAAGAACCCTAACATGTCAACTAAGTAAAGAGTAATTGGTAAATTTAGAGGTGGTGTACTCATTTATGCTGTGCACTGTATATAGACCTGTTAAATTACCCTCCACTGGATGAATAATGAGCAGCAATAAACTACATTTCGGCGTTTTATAATGCCTAGTCATACTTTTCTGTAGATATTTTGGTGAAAGTAATTCAAAAGTAACTCAAAAGTGTGACAACTTAGAAACAGTAATATTGTAATGTAACTAATTACTTTTAAAACACAGCAACTAGTAATATATAATGTATTACATTTTGGAAGTAGTATAACTTGTCCAACGCTGGTCATAGATTAATGAAAGATGTAATGAGATTTGCAACGCTCACAACCAATTTGTACGTATTCTATAAGGTGGCCTCATCTCCTCAATTCCTACAAATTTGCCACCTCGTATACGTACGTATTTTTCACAAATCATAAAAATTTGTACAAATTAGCAACCTTGTAAAATATGTACAAATTGCTGTGAGATTGGGTTGACAGTTTATAAACTATTTGCATCTGTTTTAATTAAATAATATTTTAATGCAATTTAAAAATAAATAAATAAAAATTAATGTATTTATTCAAATGGATGAGAATCAGAATAAAACTGTTAATTGTGAAAACAATTACATTTATTCAGCTAAAAAGTATGAACTTTATTAAAATATGGAATGAGCTATTTTCAGTTCAAATGTATAACATTATAACAAGCTAGATTTATTGATGATAAATATATAAACATGATTGTGCATTTAAAGTACTTTCATGCTCCTACAGGAATTTTACTTGTTATTACCCGTTTCATTAATGTAATGACTCACAAATATGCATCATATTTATTAGTTTGTGTGTGTGTGTTACAATTGTGTAAATCCAGATTTTAAATGCAATTCAGAACCAAAAATCCTAAATTTAGGCCTAAATATTTTTTGTGTAGTCAACAACAGTTCAGGTAATGTCCTTTGATTTTCCCGTGAAATTGAGATACTTTATCACTGTTGCCGCAGGTTGTTTTCATGTCTGCAGGTTGAAGCGATCCTAATAACGCAACATTTAGCCCATGGAATGCGAATTTTACCAGGGGAGCCCCACCAAAAAATGTGTATTTTACCCCCCAGATGGCCAGTTTTAAGCTAGTTTTTACTTAAAACACAAAATACACATGAATTAACATCAGAAGGTATTTTACTTCACCATTTTTCAGTCCAGGGAAGTTAATCTACTCACTGGTTTGTTTGTTGGACAAAACGGCGGATTTGGCATTGTGATTGGTCAGATTGCCTGTCAATCAAGCTCTCTGCAAAGGGTCAATTGGGCAATTGGGTTTTGTTGTTCACTGGTGCGGACTTGATCTCTTTGCATTTTGGCAAACTAACATTAATCTCATAAATCAGATGTTTAAACGAGATTGTTCCTGTCACAGCATGTGTTCAGGGAGTGAACATCACCAGTCTCGAGACTCTAATCAGAGGGACGGTGGGTGGAGAAGCTCTGCTCTCCGTCCGATACACAAGCACCAGTCAAGATCCTCCTGTAATCAAATGGCAACTGAAGAGAGACAAACCTGTTACAGTGGTCCAGTCCATCGGCACGGAGATCATTGGTAACCTGCGACCGGAATACAGAGACCGCATCCTTGTGTTTGAGAATGGTACTCTGCTTCTCCATAACCTCAGGCTGTCTGATGAGGGCACTTATGAAGTAGAGATCTCCATCACTGACGACACCTTCACCGGAGAGAGCAGCATCGAGCTGACGGTGGATGGTAAGAAAAATCAAACATTACAGAACTAGTATCATAATAATCTACTGATAACAATAAAACCATACCTGATGTTTTGCCAGAGCCAATCTCTAAGCCACACGTCCACATGCTCACCTCCACCGTTCTGGAACTGACGGAAAATTTCACGCTAAACTGCACCCATGAAACAGGTACTAAGACCACCTACGGCTGGGCAAAAGGTGGTCATCCGTTACTAAACGAGACCCGTCTGCTGCTGTCACCGGATCAGAAAGTCCTGACCATCACACGTGTTCAGATGGTTGATGATGACATCTACAGCTGTATGGTGGAGAACCCTATTAGTAGCATGAGAAGTCCACCAGTCAGACTCACTGTTTACAGTAAGAATGGGTTCTTTGAACATCATTTTATATGTTCAGTACACATTTGTTTCATGTTTGCAGAAGTAAAATGGCTGAATATGTTCTTTTGTTTCCAGAAAGGAGCTCTCTTTATATTATACTGTCTACAGTGGGCATTTTCCTCCTTGTCACCCTTGTAACTATGTGTGCTTGCTGGAAGCCATCAAAAAAGTATGACTTTTTTTTTCTTTGCCCCTTATCCATCCTTAAGTTAAAAATTTCAGTGTAAACTGATGCGTCACCACAAATACTTTCATTAACAGGTCAAAAAGACAGAAGTCCAAAACTATTAAACCAAGACCCATTCCACAAAACCATCACATCAGGTATCAAGACATCAAGCCGGAGGGTATGTAATCAATGTTATTATGTTACTTCATATTGAGTTACTGTCTTGATGTTGATCAGAGTACATACAGACTGGCCAAACAGGCCCATTCATTACGTTTTTAATGAATTACAGTTGATGTCAAAAGTTTACATACTGTACACCTTGCAGAATCTGCAAAATGTTAATTATTTTACAAAATAAGAGGGATCATACAAAATGCATGTTATTTTTTATTTAATACTGACCTGAATAAGATATTTCACATAAAAGATGTTTACATATAGCTCAAAAGAGAATGTAATAGTTGAATTTATACTAATGACCCCACTCAAAAGTTTACATACGCTTGATTCTTAATACAGTATTGTTACCTGAATGATCCACAGCAGGGTTTTTGTTTGTTTTTGTTTTTGTTTAGTGATAGTTGTTCACGAGTCCCTTGTTTGTCCTGATCAGTTCAACTGCTGCTGTTCTTCAGAAAAATCCTTCAGGTCCCACAAATTCTTTGGTTTTCCAGTATTTTGTATATTTGTACCCCTTCCAACAATGACTACATGATTTTGAGATCCATATTTTCACACTGAGGACAACTGAGGGACTCATATGCAACTATTAGAGAAGATTCAAACACTCACTGATGCTCCAGAAGGAAACATAATGCATTAAGAGCCAGAGGTTGAAAACTTTTGAACAGGATGAAGATGTGTACATTTTTCTTATTTTTGCCTAAATATCATATTTTTTTGAGCTACATTTTTTATGTAAGCTACATAAAATACTTACATGTGTCCCCCCCGGCTCTTAATGCATTGTGTTAGATCATTCAGGTAACAACACAGTATTTTTTTATAAATTCAACTACTATTTTCTCTTGTGGACTATATGTAAACATCTTTTATGTGAAGTATCTTATTCAGGTCAGTACTAAATAAAAATAACATGCATTTTGTAGGATACCTCTTCTATTGGTAAAATAATTAGCATTTTGCAGATTCTGCAAGGTGTATGTACACGTTTGACCTCAACTGTATGTTAGAAATTAAATGTAATTAAATGTTCCGACATATTGTTGATTACAAAAAAGAAAATGCTTATTTTGACTCAACAGACATCTAGTTTGTATTTTTATTGATTTTTATTTTATTGTAAATTTATAAATTATTCTGTATTATTATATTGTATTTATTATATTATACTATCATGAGTAATTGATCATTTTTATAGCTAGTCAGCGCTATAATGTCTGATAATGTGTGCAGGATGCAGAGCAAAAAATTAAATTAAGTTAAACTAAATTAATTATTAAATTAAACTAAATTAAATTAAATTAAATTATTCTTTATTACCACAGAAAATAACTTTGTCTTATCCCTCACTTTTTAAAAATATAAAAAATATGTTTTGTTAAACAGACTATTGCAAATATTGTTTATTTTTATTGAAATATTTTGTATTTAATTTTTATGTGTTACCCATTAGATATGCCCAAAATAAATTAAATCTCATGTTTAACCACTATAGAGACATCAGCGGCAAATTCCAGAAGAATTGGCCAAGGTAAGGCTGCTCTTGGCAGGTTCATGAGCACTGAAAGGCCGGTAACACCTTGGAGAGTTTCACGAAGCAAATTTTCAAATAGGCACTATTTTCATTGACAAACCGCATATTTGAAGTTTTTAATACTAGAAACTAGAACTAAAACTAGAATTTTTGCCAAAAAGCTCATAATACTACATTCCGTGACACAATAACAGTAGTAGGCCTATTTGTAAAATTATAGTGGATTTGTGAGTCCATCATTACACTCGCTGTGAGAAGTGCTGAAAGTGGAGTGATACAGTGAACAGTGAAACAGTTCCTGTGGTTACTGGTAGAATAACACTTGGTTAGAAAGACCTCTCAGCCAATCAGATTGCAAGGTCAGAAGTAGCTATTGTATATATTATATTATAGTTAATATAATTATATGTATATTTTTCATTTATGTTTCTAGATGATGCCATCCCAATAATGACTGATCACGAGCGCAGGAATCCTGTATCACTATACATCCTAAAAGAGAAGGTATTATGACATCATTTCATTTCCCTTTTCCATCACACCTGCTTTATGTTTAAAAATAGACTTTCAAGTGGATGAGTGGTTCATTACCTCAACAGAACAGTCTGTAAGTCAGAGAGCAACCACCTGACTGCAACATTTCTTTACATTAGCCATTAATATTCACCACATATTCTAATGTACTGTACAGCAGAATAGGTTATGAGATTATCACACTTCTGTGCTACAAGAACAGCCTAGAAGTTTCACGCATCTTGATAATATGAAAGTGCATTGATGTAGGCGTGTGAAGACAGTAAATGCCTGCACTTAACATCCTCAGGATTCTCCTCCTGGCGAGCCAGCGTCAACATGTGAAACATGCACTTCCAACAGCAGCAGCCCTCCGAGCTACAGCAGCTCAATACCTCCTCCATCCGACTCGCTCGAGCCGCCAGCGCGCTCCTCTCGCAGATACCCTCGCACCTCCACTAAATCCCCACCGCACCATCGCCGGAGGAAGGGACACAGTCAGAGCCCACCAGCCCCGTCCTCGCCCCGTGGCCGAGGGTCCGGTCGAGCCTCTCAGCACTCTGCGGCTTCATCTCCAGCCAGGATGCCTGAGGATCCGTCCACCCCTCCACAGGAACCCAGAGGCTCCCCAAAATCATAGATGATCACTCTGACCGCGTCTGCCGAGCCCACATGCTGCGAAAAGACAGACACTCTATTGACCTGCACGAATACTTTTGCATTAATGTATGTAAATTTGTAAATACACATATACCTGTTTATGCTCCAAAACTATGCATTTCAAACTTGTTTAGCTTTACCATGTTAAGACACTTTTTCAAAAGCACATTGTGAATATTTAGTTGATGTAACACGCTAGGATCTCTTCACTCTCAGAGATGTCTTTCACTGTGATTGCGTTGGCTTGACAAAGCCTTTAAGCTAAATTCACCAAATTCAGCACAGTCCTAAAGATTAATTATAGTTGAATTATATTTGTTTAATTACAACAATAGGTTTTTCATTACCAGTTTGCATCCTTGTACTCTTGTGAACTCTCATGAGCATCGAAGACTGACACGGAAGAGAAGAAATTGTTGAATAAAGTCGTTATTTTTGTTTTCTTTGCACACAAAAAGTATTCTCGTAGTTTCATAAAATGAAAGGTTGAACCACTGATGTCAAATGGACTGTTTTAACAATGTCCTTACTACTTTTCTGGGCCTTGAACACGGTAGTTGTGTTGATGTCTATGCACTGTCAGAAATTTTCATCAAGATGAACAAAGGTCTTACGGATTTGGAACGACATGAGGGTGAGTAATAAATGAAATAATTTTCTACAAAAATCTAACAAGTTTTCAAACAACTTTAGCAAATGCCCCTTTCGCGCCTCACGATTTAGACATTACAAACGCAACTTTTACAGGTCTATCAACACATAAAAATAGGCTATTTTTAACAAAAGTTTAAACATATGTGACCCTGGAGCACAAAATCAGTCCTAGGTAGCATAGGTATATTTGTAGCAATAGCCAACAATATTGGTCAAAATTGTTCTTTTATGCCTAAAATTAGGATAT